>CM074088.1:2855632-2931392 GCA_037178815.1 Barbatula barbatula
GAATTTATAATACACAAAACATCATAATCCCAATAATACTTTCAATATACATTTAAAAATACTAATTTTTCTCTTTATAGGCCAACGTTTTTTTTAAATAAATAAAATCTAAAAATCATTCTAACCTTACTCTGTAAAAACCTTAATCTAGTGAAGATTTCAACAACTTAAAAACAAATATATCAAGAAATTGATAAACTTACCTTTCATTAATTGGGTGCAAGTCTGAGGCGACCTGCTGTTGAAACTTTTTTCCAGTTTTGGCGCAAATTGGCGGTTAACGCTGTCCATGTCATTTAATTCAGCAGATTCCCTTCTCCTTCATTGACGCATTACAGCCACCTTCTGCCAGTTATCCATGCAAACTCAATTGGAGGGGAAGTTTTATTAACATAAACCTCAACAGAGAAAACGTGGAAATTATTCAGCCCGGTGTTGGACCTGGAAATAGAAATCCTGGAGGGAAGTTAGAAACCAGCGGGTTACCCGGGCATTAGTGTCTTGTCCGGCCATCCACTGGAGGGGTGTGTGGTCGGTCACAAGGGTGAAGCCGTCCAGCAGATAGTACCATAGGTCCAGGCGAATGCTCTCTTTCCTCACGGTATGATTTGGTCCTCGGTGCAAGGTCAGCTACGGCTGATGTATGTTGGTGATGTTCTTCTCAGTCTTGAACCTGGGACAGGTGTTTTCATGTTTGGCTAATCCGCTAGAAATGTGGATATATGTTTAAAAATATGTTTTGTAGGGTCTTTATCGCGATTGGTGGCAAACATCCTTAATGATGTAGCTACAGACTCGGTGGTTCTTTAGCTAATCTAATCGGTGTCAAGGCCTACGTTTGTAACGGCGGCTCAAATTCACTCTGGAGTCTGGCGGCATTAATAACAACGAACAAACAAACATTGCAGGCTACAACTCCACGAAAATCGAAATACCGGGTCTGGTGAGTCTAAGGCTTTTTTAATTTTATAAACATCTTGATCATTTTGTTTTATCTCTTGTCTAATACATATTTTATTATTTATTTCAGAGGCTGTGTGGGACGACGATTTAGTTGAATCTGATGAACATTTCCTCAATGTTCTGCGTGTTCAGAATTGGAGAGAGGCCAGTCAAAGTAAAATCTTGAAGTTTATTGATCAGAAGATTCAAAAATACAACAGCTGCTGGGTGGGTTGCCTCAGACGCACACGTCTCACACAAAGAAGCGACGTCTTACAAAGGACCCACACCGAAGAACAATTTTACATGGTATTTATAATCCTTCTGGTGTCTTTTATTAGCTTGAGAAGCTGATGTCCTTTCTCGGACGTGGAATCCTGGGAACACGTCCAATCCGCTTTCTCTCCTTTGTTCTGCCTCAGCCAACCAGCTCACACTGCTTTTCCCGACTATTTGTGGAGCATCACACGAAATCCAAATTCCGATGAGCTCTGCGTAACCTGATCTTTACACAAACACATTATTTTGGTACAGAAAGTTCACTCCAAATAAGTCCTTTGGTTAACTCACACACTTGTTATATTTTTAACATATTATGCACAGTTAGTGATCAATAATGAAATCATAAAGCATATTACATGTAAAGGCACGTTTAAACCACAATAAAAATCACAATAAAAATCCTTCAGTCCCTCTCTTGACTACTGAAAGTGGTCACACATCATCACAATCATCGTTGTCATCGTCCTCATCTAGGAATTGGTCGTCAGACAATAGAGGAATGGTATATTTGCTATGGGTTCTTTCGGGGTCCAACCACCGGTATATGCTATTACCTTATTCCATGATGGACACCATTCACCCCTATGGGTTTGCCTAGACTGGTATGCCTTACAAACACTGTCCATATTCTCTATCCATACATACATATATCTCGTACCCCCTCCATGAGCTATTTCTTCCCCCACAATTTATGACAGCGCATAGGTCAAAAGTAAATGATGTGGTCTTACCCCAAACATAGTTAATTACGAGTTGTTCACATGGTAACCGGCTATGGCTATACATAACCGTATCGGCTATGGCTCTTTTGTGTCTCGGTTAGATATGGTGTTATTGCTTTCCTGACCCTCAGTTCGGCTAAAAATTACTACAACTCCTAAAATTAATAGAATCCCCAACTGCTTACAGTTTTCCCTTGTTACCCTCTCTTGGACTTTAAAGGAACAATAAACACACTCTTGAAAATTTAAATGGTTAAACACACAGTATTCTTAATGGGAATATGCGATTAAGGCAATAATGTATAGTTAAAATCAAAAGTAACAAACTTTACCTAATTGTAAGTAATAAATGGTTATACGTTAATGAATATGGCAGTATGCAAATCACAATAGCAATAATGAATATGAAAAATAAAGAATTAGAAAGAAAATTAAGATATAGAGATTATGATAAAAAATAAATACGAAAATGTTGATAACCCTTGATTAATAATGAGTGTATAGTTATCACTTATCTGTACTCCTGTGAACACCTGCCTCAATATATTCTTGACTTTTTGAAAATCTAATTCGTCCAAACCCCAGCCTTTTTTGCACTAGATTCGATTTTTAATGCCACTGTTGTTGATGCTCGTGTCCCACTTTCCGCTCCAGAGATACCCTCCCTCTCTTGGACCTGAGCCCTCAGGTCCACAGCAGTCTCTGACAGCGACCTGTTTGGTGGATCACAGTTAACACAAGACAAGTGATACCAGGTGTCGCCTTTGCCAGATAGTCGGACACAATGTGACTTTGTCCTTGCCGTCACTTTCAGAGTGCCCCATCACAGCGTGAGCTCACTCCATCCCTTCGGAATGTTCTAATCCTTATCCAGTCTGCTGTGACTGCGGTTGACGGTTCAGCTTTAACATGATTGACCTGATGGGAATAGGTTTTGGTCAGATCAGTTAGTTTGTCAGCAAATATACAGTTTGAGACAATGGGCGTCCAGGTAAGACTCCGTCAGCGCAGTTGTTTTGGGTGCTGGAAACTGACGACCTATAATCAATTCAAAAATTAGTTAAACCAATTATTCTATTAATAGATGAGCTGATTGCATGTTAGTGCGTAAGTGACCTGCTGATAGTCGATTAAGTTTTGTCTGTGCACAGATTTTAGATAATTTTACTTTTAAATTAAGGTTCATTTGCTTTCGCTGCCAGATCTTCAGCATCGGCACCTTCAATCTTAGAGTAGCCAGTGCATTTAATTACTGCCACCTCCCTAGGGATCATCAGAGCCTCTAAAGGTCTCTGGCTGCATGCGCATGCGTAACTGGTCGACCAGACGACGTGATAAAGCCACATCGTCGCCTTAAGGGCATTCTCAACATTTACAGCTGTAACAACATAATCAGAATCAGTATGAGATGTTTACACGGTGTCACAGGTTGGAGGGGGTTCCAGGCGTAGCCGGGTGTTTGAGGTGGGGGGAGGGGCCCCAAGAGTAGCCCTCATGGTGTATACTCTCTGCAGCAGATCTGCGTCTGCCCATGTTTATGATTTCCATAAATAATATAACACTTTGCGCTTGACCGTCCTGAACGTCTTTCAGTGCCTTACGAATCAATCATTGTCTCGCAAGGCCTTCTCTCAGGGATACTGAACTTGCAGTGATGATACTCCTTAACTTTTCAAAATCCCTTCTGTCTCTCCGTCTTTCATCACGCAAACGGCGCCGATCATCTGTCGCGATCCTCAATTCGGCGCTAATCAGATCCAAGCGACCTAAAATCGTTGTGGAATCCGCTTCCCCAAAGACCGAATCCGGGGTTGCCGTCGGTATCGTACCAGATTCCGCTCTGAACGCCTCCTGATTAGACGGCAACACCGATGTGTCAAGGCCAGAAACAACCTCTGTGTTATTAGCCGAAGCCCCTGTTGGTTCGGCCTGGGTGAACTCTGCCGCTTCACATGCTTTGAAGGATTTTTATTGTGATTTTTATTTTACACTATCTAACAGTGCCTAATCCGTATACTGGACTCTCTGTGATAACACATGAGCACAATTGGTTTACATGTATTGATTTGGATAACACATTTTTCTGTATCCCTTTAGCAGAGGAATGCAAGGCGTGTGAGGCTTTCACTACAAAGGTTGTCAATATTCTTACAACAGATTACCCCAGGGGTTTGTTTTATCACCAGGAATTTTTAACCCTGTACTTAAGCGACTGTAGTTTGCTTGCGCCAGCGACGCATTGCAGCAATTTTGTTTGCCAACCATATCATATACACACATGAGGGCATTAACATGGCAGATTTGGTGGAGGAGGGAGAACCACACGACTGTGCACCGATCACAGAGAAGGCATCAGTGGTCAGACCAGGTTTGTTCGTAAAACCAATAACTGGGCTGAAGACGGAAGTTTGAAAGCGGCTTATGCAGTGGTAGAGCAGGAAGGACATGAGATGATTACGAGGGATGCAGCAAGGTTAGATGGGAAGCAGTCAGCACAGAGGGCAGAAATGGTAGCAGTGATCAAAGCCTTGCGACATGCTGGTGGACACCGTGTAAACATCTATACTGATTCTGATTATGTTGTTACAGCTGTAAATGTTGAAATGCCCTTAAGGCGACGATGTGGCTTTATCACGTCGTCTGGTCGACCAATTACGCATGCGCATGCAGCCAGAGACCTTTAGAGGCTCTGATGATCCCTAGGGAGGTGGCAGTAATTAAATGCACTGGCCACTCTAAGATTGAAGGTAACGATGCTGAAGATCTGGCAGCGAAAGCAGATGAACCTTAATTTAAAACTAAAATTGGCTAAAATCTGTGCACAGACAAAACTTAATCGGCTATCAGCTGTCACTTTCGCACTAACGTCTATCAGCTCATCTGTTAATAGAATAATTGGTTTAACTAATTTTGAATTGATTATAGGTCGTCAGTTTCCAGCACCCAAAACAGCGCTGACGGAGGAACCTGGACGCCCATTGTCTCAAACTGTATATTTTGACAAACTAACTGATCTGATTAAAACCTTTTCCCATCAGGTCAATCATGTTAAAGCTGAACCGTCAACCCCAGTCACAGCAGACTGGATAAGGATTAGAACATTCCGAAGGAAGTGGAATGAGCCACGCTGGACGGAGCCTCTGAAAGTGACGGCAAGGACGTCACATTGTGTCCGACTATCTGGCAAAGGCGACACCTGGTATCACTTGTCTTGTGTTAACTGTGATCCACCAAACAGGTCGCTGTCAGAGACTGCTGTGGACCTGAGGGCTCAGGTCCAAGAGAGGGAGGGTATCTCTGGAGCGGAAAGTGGGACACGAGCATCAACAACAGTGGCATTAAAAATCGAATCTAGTGCAAAAAAGGCTGGGGTTTGGACGAATTAGATTTTCAAAAAGTCAAGAATATATTGAGGCAGGTGTTCACAGGAGTACAGATAAGTGATAACTATACACTCATTATTAATCAAGGGTTATCAACATTTTCGTATTTATTTTTTATCATAATCTCTATATCTTAATTTTCTTTCTAATTCTTTATTTTTCATATTCATTATTGCTATTGTGATTTGCATACTGCCATATTCATTAACGTATAACCATTTATTACTTACAATTAGGTAAAGTTTGTTACTTTTGATTTTAACTATACATTATTGCCTTAATCGCATATTCCCATTAAGAATACTGTGTGTTTAACCATTTAAATTTTCAAGAGTGTGTTTATTGTTCCTTTAAAGTCCAAGAGAGGGTAACAAGGGAAAACTGTAAGCAGTTGGGGATTCTATTAATTTTAGGAGTTGTAGTAATTTTTAGCCGAACTGAGGGTCAGGAAAGCAATAACACCATATCTAACCGAGACACAAAAGAGCCATAGCCGATACGAGGTTACCATGTGAACAACTCGTAATTAACTATGTTTGGGGTAAGACCACATCATTTACTTTTGACCTATGCGCTGTCATAAATTGTGGGGGAAGAAATAGCTCATGGAGGGGGTACGAGATATATGTATGTATGGATCGAGAATATGGACAGTGTTTGTAAGGCATACCAGTCTAGGCAAACCCATAGGGGTGAATGGTGTCCATCATGGAATAAGGTAATAGCATATACCGGTGGTTGGACCCCGAAAGAACCCATAGCAAATATACCATTCCTCTATTGTCTGGCGACCAATTCCTAGATGAGGACGATGACAACGATGATTGTGATGATGTGTGACCACTTTCAGTAGTCAAGAGAGGGACTGAAGGATTTTTATTGTGATTTTTATTGTGGTTTAAACGTGCCTTTACATGTAATATGCTTTATGATTTCATTATTGATCACTAACTGTGCATAATATGTTAAAAATATAACAAGTGTGTGAGTTAACCAAAGGACTTATTTGGAGTGAACTTTCTGTACCAAAATAATGTGTTTGTGTAAAGATCAGGTTACGCAGAGCTCATCGGAATTTGGATTTCGTGTGATGCTCCACAAATAGTCGGGAAAAGCAGTGTGAGCTGGTTGGCTGAGGCAGAACAAAGGAGAGAAAGCGGATTGGACGTGTTCCCAGGATTCCACGTCCGAGAAAGGACATCAGCTTCTCAAGCTAATAAAAGACACCAGAAGGATTATAAATACCATGTAAAATTGTTCTTCGGTGTGGGTCCTTTGTAAGACGTCGCTTCTTTGTGTGAGACGTGTGCGTCTGAGGTAACCCACCCAGCAGCTGTTGTATTTTTGAATCTTCTGATCAATAAACTTCAAGATTTTACTTTGACTGGCCTCTCTCCAATTCTGAACACGCAGAACATTGAGGAAATGTTCATCAGATTCAACTAAATCGTCGTCCCACACAGCCTCTGAAATAAATAATAAAATATGTATTAGACAAGAGATAAAACAAAATGATCAAGATGTTTATAAAATTAAAAAAGCCTTAGACTCACCAGACCCGGTATTTCGATTTTGCATTGGAGTTGTAGCCTGCAATGTTTGTTTGTTCGTTGTTATTAATGCCGCCAGACTCAGAGTGAATTTGAGCCGCCGTTACAAACGTAGGCCTTGACACCCGATTAGATTAGCTAAGAGCCACCGAGTCTGTAGCTACATCATTCGAGATGTTTGCCACCAATCGCGATAAAGACCCTACAAAACATATTTTTTAAACATATATCCACATTTCTAGCGGATTAGCCAAACATGAAAACACCTGTCCCAGGTTCAAGACTGAGAAGAACATCCTGTAACATACATCAGCCGTAAGCTGACCCCAGCCGAGACCAAATACGCCACCGTCGAGAAGGAAGCATTCGCCTGGACCTATGGTACTATCTGCTGGGCCGAAGCTTCACCCTTGTGACCGACCACACACCCCTCCAGTGGATGGCCCGGACCAAAGACACTAATGCCCGGGTAACCCGCTGGTTTCTGGCACTCCAGGATTTCTATTTCAAGGTCCAACACCGGGCTGAATAATTTCCACGTTTTCTCTGTTGAGGTTTATGTTAATAAAACTTCCCCTCCAATTGAGTTTGCATGGATAACTGGCAGAAGGTGGCTGTAATGCGTCAATGAAGGAGAAGGGAATCTGCCAAGATTAAATGACATGGACAGCGTTAACCGCCAATTTGCGCCAAAACTGGAAAAAAGTTTCAACAGCAGGTCGCCTCAGACTTGCACCCAATTAATGAAAGGTAAGTTTATCAATTTGATATATTTGTTTTTAAGTTGTTGAAATCTTCACTAGATTAAGGTTTTTACAGAGTAAGGTTAGAATGATTTTTAGATTTTATTTATTTAAAAAAAACGTTGGCCTATAAAGAAAAATTAGTATTTTTAAATGTATATTGAAAGTATTATTGGGATTATGATGTTTTGTGTATTATAAATTCATGTTTACTGTCAAATATATGTCCATGCTTTGCTGGGTTTTTTGTCTTGAAAACTAGTTGGCAGAAGTGTGTAACACGAGCTCTGAGGTATGCAGCAGCAGGGTCTCAGATAACATGTGTGTGAGTGTATGTGTGTGTGCGTCAATCGCATCTCTCGGCAGGACCGGCTATTTTCAAAATGTTTTTCAGGGACCAATGGTTGGGGGAGAATGGAGTCAGATTTACATGTCCCGAGGTGATTGGTTCCGGAGGATTGAACGCCCGCCCGATGAAGGGGAGGAGCCCGAAGAGAGAATCGACGTCACATACTTTATAAATACTTGTAACCTGGAAGTGTGTAGAGAGTTGTTTCGTCTCATGTGTATGTTGAGAAAACAACCCCAGCTGGAAGAAGCTTTTACATCTGATAATAAATTCTACTTAAACTTATTGGGAAAAACGATCTCTTCGGCTTTTCTTCAAATTTTTGAACACGCAGGACTCGAGTTTCAAAAGTCCAATAGTATATATTTTTCAATATGTATATAGTATATTATCTTCACAGTACATTGAAATTGTGCTGACATTGTGGCCGTTAATAGTAACGTTAAAGTAAATTGGAAATGTAGATATGGAGCATGCCTCAGTAAACGCAAGTTAACATCTCGATTGTGGTATCGAAAACGTTATATTAAAGTCAATATTTGTGTGCTTGACTATCGTGCCAAGCAAGTATTAAGTTTCAATGTGAGCTTCAGGCACGCGAGTATGAACATGTGTTTCAAAATGTAGTCGTTATGTAGAGCAACCCAGCCCATCTTTGGGTCCGACGTGATCTTATAATACGACAACCCGCTCGGGACTCCCCACCCCTGTAGGGGGGCGAACACCCCGACCGAAACACGCAGAGGGATCCACGCCCTAGCGGAGAGGGACAGTCATTCCAGCCGGTTAACACCTGTTAGGCGCTTATGTCTACTTCTGGTTGTTCACCGAGCAAACTCGGGATAGAGGCCCGCAGAAGTTGGGTCCCCGCTGTCACGCCTCTGTTAGGCGGTCAGTCCTCCCGGGGGTTGACCCGTTCAGGGCTGGCCATCCCTGTCGTCTCCTTGCCTTCCCGGTTCCAGTCTGCAGGTTTTGGTGAACGTTCGCAACATGTCCAGTGAGTATAGAAGAACTCGTTTACTCGGCAGTCTAGCAAACGTGCGCGCCCTGGCACGTTCCATTCCCAAAGCTGTCAAAACCACCTCGTTGGCAGCATCCACAAACCTCGGGCCCCCAAGGGGAATCCGAAGATTCGCACAGTGCCCAAGCGTAGGAGCATTCAATGATTTATGGGGGCTGTGATAACGAACCTTTGACTTGTCTGCACTTCGGAGGGAGTTTGCATTAAACTCAAATCTTACCCTGACATCAATTACCAAGGCTTCGGTCCCGCGGATGAACACCAGGTCTAGTCGCCGTGACAAACGGCCATTCCCGATGAGGAGATTTATGATGGACGATACGTCCATCCTTCACCCCAGGACACTGTCCCAGGATGTGAGAGACGGATTCCAACCTGGATGCGCAGAGTCTGCAGGTGGCGGCAGATTTCGATCTGCGTATCCTGACTCAGCAGTCGGCTAGACATTTGCTCTTACCTGCAGCGCCGCAATGAAACATTGTTAGCCTTTATGTGCTTTCAGACAGTTATTATTCACGGGGCATCCTTTAAAGCTGGCAATTCCACGACCCTGGACAAGTAACTCCGCCAATTTCAGGAATTCCTCCGCCCTCCAGTTGCACGGTGTCAGTGAGCAGGGGTCATCTCCATTTGCGTTCGAATTCCACAGTCCCAACTGTGGAATGTCCTCCTCGCCCCTCCTGCTCTCAGTCATGTGTGTCTGAAATTATCTTTTGCCCAGTCGCTGGTAGCCAACGCCTCCACCATTTTCGTGCGAGGAAACTGACAACCGTAGCCAAAGTCTTGCTTGTAATGAAGGGACTAGTCGGATGAGCTTTCATATCCCCAGACCGACGTCCCAGTTCCTTGCATAAAGTAACCCATTGCAGGTTGACTGTGGCAGATGCAGCCACTTCTTCTCTGAATCGCTTCCTGTTTCGAATTTCCGGGTAGGCGCACACCTCGTGTATACTCCATACCCTCCTAGTCGCAAACGATGATTCACACGCCAGCCGTAGCATGGCCCTTAAACTTAGAGACATGACGCGCGATCGAATGCGGTAGTTGGGATGTTTTTCCACATGAGGTACAACTGCATCTAACAGGGACTTTGCTGTGCCTTCCTGAGGTGTGTTTCCTCTTTTGGGTCAGCGTCCCCACCGATACGCCACACAAAGCACAACGCTGTGCTTGGAAAGGCAAGCAGATAACGAGCCCACCGCCCTCCTGCTGTTGGGCGGCTCGTGGGCTGCCACGGCGGGTCCCCCCTGGGTTAGCAGCAGTTTGCACTGCTTCGGTGGGTTCTTGAGCGTTACCGTTTGTAATGAGATGAGCCGCATGTGCTTCAGCCGCCTCAAGAGTTGTATCCGGCTCCTCTCGAATACGCCTGAGCCCGACTGAACACTCTCTTAGTCGATCGCCAGTTCCAATGGTCCGATTACCAAGGTGGCCACCGTGGGGGCGCACTCTAATGGAGTCGCACAGTCCCTACGCTTCCCCATGGTGACTTGTTTAACCGGGCGACCCACCAGCCGGGATGATTTCCGAGTCTGACATAAGCATGGATAAAAGCGTCTGCCAAATGGACCGGGGGTCTTGAAATAACACGTCCAGGTCGTGTGGTGAAAGGGAGACTGGTGAAAATCGAGGGGGCCTCTCTTGCCCTCATGGCTGGTGGTACTGCTAAGTCAACAAGCACCTAGGTCTTTGCACTACACGACTGGCTTCATTAGCCTTATCACCGGAAATTATTACCACAGTTATCCAAGTAACTGGGAGCGATCAAAGGAACCCTAACTGATTTACATTTACATTTAGCAGACGCTTTTATCCAAAGCGACTTACAGATGAGGAAACATTGGAAGCAATTATAACAACATAGGCAACAAAAATACATAAGTGCATCAAACTAGTCCATTAAAGCCTAGCACAGTATAAAAGCTAAGAATAGTGAGGTTAGTATTTTTTATTTTATTTTTTAAAGAAGGAAAGGGAAGAGAATTAGGAAAAATCAATCAGCGACGTGTTGACGGAAGAGATGCGTTTTTAGGCGTTTTTTAAAGATGGCAACCGAGTCTGCTGATCTTGTAGCAGCAGGTAGATCATTCCACCAATGTGGAACAGATCCAGTGAAGGTACGGGAGAGTGACTTTTTTCCTTTTTGGGATGGTACCACTAGTCGTTGTTCCTTTGCAGACCGCAGTGATCTGGTGGGAACATAGATCTGCATTAGCGAGTGGAGATACGATGGTGCAGATCCGGTGTTGGTCTTGTAGGCCAGGAGCAAAGCCTTGAACTTTATGCGGGCGGCAACAGGGAGCCAGTGTAACCTGATGAAGAGCGGAGTTACATGCGCTCTCTTTGGTTCATTGAAGACCACTCTTGCCGCCGCATTCTGGATCATCTGGAGAGGTTTGATTGTGCAAGCAGGAAGTCCAGCCAGAAGCGCATTGCAATAATCCAGTTTGGACAGGACAAGAGCCTGGACTAGGACTTGCGTAGAGTGGTCCGATAGGAAAGGTCTAATTTTCCTAATGTTGTAGAGGATGAATCTACAGGACCGGGTGGTGGTGGCAACATGACTTGTGAGGTTAAGCCGATCATCGATTACCACTCCCAGGTTTCTGGCTGTGCTGGACGGTGTAATCGTTGATGAGCCTAGTTGAATGGCAAGGTTGTGGTGAATCTTTGGGTTGCCCGGGATCACAAGCAGTTCCGTTTTTGCAAGGTTTAGCTGCAGGTGATGATCCTTCATCTCAAGCGAGATGTCACTAAGGCATGCCGCGATGCGAGCAGCGACCGTCGGATCGTCCGGTTGAAATGACAAGTAGAGTTGTGTGTCGTCGGCATAGCAGTGATAGGAGAAGCCATGCTTCTGAATGACCGAGCCGAGGGATGTCATGTAAATGGAGAAGAGTAGCGGTCCAAGCACTGAGCCCTGTGGCACCCCCGTGTTGAGCTGTTGGGACGCGGAGACCTCATCCCCCAAGGAAACCCGGAAGACCCCCGAGAGGTAGGACTCAAACCATTGCAACGCCATTCCAGAGACACCCATAGCACTGAGAGAAGCCAGGAGGATGTGATGATTGACAGTGTCAAAGGCATTTAATGAGCCATTTGCAGTTGCAGTTTCACTGTGTCACGACCTTTCTCCTCATTCCCTTGATTAGGGTGCACACCTCTCTCCTGATTCCCACCAGCAAGGCCTTCAATAGGCGGCAGGTGGTTGGGGGGGTCTCGGACACGTAGTCCAGAAGCTGAGCCACGTTCTTCAAGTAGTGGTGAATGGTCGTCTCCGTGATCCTTGACGCCCGCAGTTTGTCCATCCACTGCCTGATCTTCGAGGTCTCGTTCAGGAACAGCATGTTTCCCAGAGTGGATTTCCCCTCCTGGGGTCCGATCCCTCCTGGTGCGCCTTATACTTGTTGATCAGATCGTCTGCAGAAGAAAGAGAGACGCTATTACTCAGTGAGTCGGATTCAAGGTCAAGAACAATCTGCCATTGTCTGTGAGATCTGTTTCCTCTGTCGATGATTAAATCGCATTTACTTATTCGTGTGTTGCCAATTACTATAAACTACAGGGGTCATTTTACAAGTTTTTCACAAAGTCATACAGGAAGCGACCACTCAATGCTTTAAACAGCACATTATTCATTTAGTACACTTTATTAGAATTACATGTGGGATCAACAACTCATAAAATGCTCCATTTTGCCTTTTAAGTAAAAAAGAAAACCCAGGACAACCCTTTAAATATAACACTTTAATAAAACAGTTGAAATACACACATTAAATAACAATTACAACAATAAATAATAAAAAGATCAATTAAATAAATGTTAAAAACACACAAAAAACACTATTCATCAAAAAAAATCTTAAATTTACAGTTTCAAATTCACTGGACTGGCCTAGGCTTAGGTCTTGCCAAGGCTCATCTGCAATTTAACGAGAATCAAATCATCTTTAATCGATTAGATCATTGTCTGGCACATTAAGATGATGAATTGATACTTACCCAGTGATAGCGCAGGGTTTATCATGTCTGGAAGTAAATTATAAAAGTCAAAGAAGCTCTCGACTTCTAAGCTTTCTAGCATCCCAAAGCCGAGAGCCTCCTCCAACGTCAGTGCCACCAACACTGCCGGTGCCTCTTCCACCACCAGTGCCTCTTCCACCGCCGGTGCCTGTTCCACCACCAGTGCCTCTTCCACCGCCAGTGCCTCCTTGTTGTGTGAACCGGTTTCCGTGGCTGCTAAAGGGGACTCATTGTCGTTGAGGTCCAGCGTGGTCACCATTGGAATGGCTGGATGAATTAGCCTCAGCTCTCTCAAATTTAAAATGGAAGCTTCCCACTTCAACTCCCTAAGAAGTTTGGTCCGTTTGCGCTCCTAAAGAAATTTCCTGTTAGTTGTCATTATACCAAGCAAGATTATGTTTTAATTGAATGTTGATGATGAACACAGACATGATGAGTAAAATGTTACTCGCCGTGAGGTCCTTATGACCATTCAGAAGGTGCTTTTCTATGCATTTAAAAGCAATCCTGCAGAGAGGACAACTGACTTTAAGCTTAACTCTCCCCCTGGCCAGCTTGATGAGGATGCCCCTTTCCACGAGGTTTTTGATTTTATGGACCTCTCGGAGGTGATGCCTTATTCCAATCATCTCCGCTGGGCACACTTTGGCATGTTCTAAAGAGAATTACAAAGCAAATTGTTACAACACATGTATGTGTTACAGAATGCATGTCGCATAAAGCAGACCTTGATGCATGAACGCCCTGTAATGACAATACGAGTAACAGCATCAGAGTAAATAAAGTGAACTGCTGTGATTATGCTCTCTTTAGCATAAAAAATGGTTTTGGAAAAGGAGTAAATAAATGCAAGGCAGATGAAGCAATATCTTATGAAATGTTCAAAATTTTGTACAGATTTACATAAAACAAATCTGATCCTTGGATAAAGTCATGTATAAGTGTAATACATTAATCTATTGTTGCAATGATCTAGTGCTCTGTTGTGTTTCGACCATGATTTAATAATAATGTTCTTACATTGTTCAGTGTATTGTTTTTAACTGTTTGTACTGTTCTTTAAGTAAACTGTTATTTTAAAGATCGTTTCTGTATTTTTCTCATATTTGTGAAGTTTTTAACAGCTGTCTAAGTACTTTTAGACCCAATTTAGCATCTGTAAGATTATTACTTTGTCTAGATAATAGCTTTTACGAGTTGATGAGTCTAGTCGATGGAGCAATCAGAAGAACCGGAACCGGGGATCAAGAATGAAACAGACACCGAAGTACAGTTCACTCAAAGTCAAAGTTTATTCCAAATGGGTTCAGTTTATATATATGCAAAAGAGGAAGTGAGATTTGGGCTCAAATCCTTCACATTGGTGCACAGCACATATATCACACATTGTTAGTTATTCCTGTCTAGGACAATTTATTAGTGCTTGGTTAAACGTCCGGTGCCACTTATAACACACCATGAGATACATCCTTTTAAGGAAGCATATATCATCTGAGGAAACATATATTATCCTCCTAGGTTACTTACAGCGAGTAAATGTATGGGATCTGACTGTAGTAACAGAAACATGGATCTTCACCCCACCCCCACAACACGACATCAACAGTTAATATGAGGACACACAACCCAAAGCCCAATTTTACTGTAGTAAGAAACATGGATCTTCACCCCACCCTCACAACACGACATTAACAGTTAATATGAGGACACACAACACAACCCAAAGCCCAATCTGACTGTAGTAACAGAAACATGGATCTTCACCCCACCCCCACAACACGACATCAACAATTAATATGAGGACACACAACACAACCCAAAGCCCAATCTGACTGTAGTAACAGAAACATGGATCTTCACCCCACCCCCACAACACAACATCAACAGTAAATATAAGGACACACAACACAACCCAAAGCCCAATCTGACTGTAGTAACAGAAACATGGATCTTTACCCCACCCCCACAACACAGACATCAACAGTAAATATAAGGACACACAACACAACCCAAAGCCCAATCTGACTGTAGTAACAGAAACATGGATCTTCACCCCACCCCCACAACACGACATCAACAATTAATATGAGGACACACAACACAACCCAAAGCCCAATCTGACTGTAGTAACAGAAACATGGATCTTCACCCCACCCCCACAACACGACATTAACAGTTAATATGAGAGGACACACAACACAACCCAAAGCTCAATCTGACTGTAGTAACAGAAACATGGATCTTCACCCCACCCCCACAACACGACATTAACAGTAAATATGAGGACACACAACACAACCCAAAGCCCAATCTGACTGTAGTAACAGAAACATGGATCTTCACCCCACCCCCACAACACGACATTAACAGTTAATATGAGGACACACAACACAACCCAAAGCTCAATCTGACTGTAGTAACAGAAACATGGATCTTCACCCCACCCCCCACAACACGACATTAACAGTAAATATGAGGACACACAACACAACCCAAAGCCCAATCTGACTGAAGTAACAGAAACATGGATCTTCACCCCACCCCCACAACACAACATCAACAGTTAATATGAGGACACGCAACACAACCCAAAGCCCAATCTGACTGTAGTAACAGAAACATGGATCTTCACCCCACCCCCACAATGTGGGAATTTAGATCCATATATGGATCGATATAAAAATGGATGATTGATGTTGTTTAAATCAGATGTATTTTCCTGCTTGAAGCTGAGAGTTCAACAGTTGCTAGATGTTGCCAGAGATCGGAATGTGGTCAATAAGTGTTGCATGTTCTGCTTATGTGTGTGTGTGTGTAACAAGAACTACATCTTCTTTTTGGGGAAGAAATGGGTACACTGAAGGATCTTATTGTGGTTTAAACGTGCCTTTACATTTAATATGATTTCATTATTGATTACTAACTATGCATAATATGTTGAAAATATAACCAGTGTGTTAGTTGGGTTAACCAAGAATTCAGCGCTGATACTGTGGGGTCTTTCCACAGGAAATTACTATGTGTGTGTGTTAAGATCAGGTTACGCACAGAGCGTGTTGGTCCTCTATAATTTGTTACAGATGGATGGTGGTTTTAAAAACAAGGCAGTGAGCTGATTGGCTGGAGAGCAGACAAAGGGGAGACGATCTGATTGGACCCTACCATGGAGAACAGACTCAACGAGAAATACATATAAATAGCTGTGAGACTGTTTTTGGGGGTCGATTCTTTGTGAGACGTTTTTGTGTCTGAGGATCCACCGAAACAGCTGTTTGTTTGAGACTTCTGATCAATAAATTTCAAAGTTTTCTGAACTGGCCTTTCTCCAATTTTTGAACGCGCAGAACATTGCTTTAATGTTCATCAGACACGACATCAACAGTAAATATGAGGACACACAACACAACCCATATGAAATCATAAGACACAGCATTCATTCACTTCACAAAAACTTACCGTCAGTGTTTTACTCTCATCTCCACAGACGAGTGAGGCAGGTTCAACGGTCTCTGAAGTTACCTGTGTAGTATTAGCATGTACATTTCTCTACAAAATAGAAGCTTTGTTTGAATAATTAGCAAAATAAAATGTAAGAAATATGTATCTGTTAAAATGATTGTAAATACTTGGTGTCTCCATGGCCATTCAGAATCCCCATAGTTATAACGTATTTCCTCCCCAGGACTAATGTCCTTTATAGAAAATAAACACAGATGGGGCTTTTTGTCCACGGTTATTATTTTCATTTTGCTGTTGGGGTTCAGGTGGTCATCATTAACAAGACGCCCTAAAGAGTCATCTTCTTTGGCAGCATCAACCCTGAAACAGCAAAAACATAATGCTACTGTACCTTTGGGTGTAATAAAGCAATAACCCTGTGACGCAGTGGGTTACAGTGCAGTTTATAACAGTTAAGGGTGTTTGCGGCATGATGCGGAGTCATTAAACCCTGTAGCTGTTATAAAATGCACTTGTATCCCACTTTCTTCATGGGGCTGACTGCCTTTATAAAACTGTTGTTTCATATGCGTAGCAAGGTTTCATAAAATAAAGCAAATTAAGTGGGCTTAAGAAGGGCTTCGAACTCGGCTCAACCAATCAGGACCAGAACTTCATAGTAACACAATAAGTCACATACAAGTCACTAGTTTCTGATTGACTGATTGTTCATTTGCAATATTTACATTATAAATGGAATAAAGCCATATACATACCATAATTGTTTTCCATTAAAACGGAACTCAAATAAAAACACTTCGAGTGCATGGTCATAAAGTTGAAATCTTCTTTCCTTTTCTTCTTTATTTATGACCTCTCCTCGATATTCAACAAGAAAATCACCTTTATTGAAGTGAGAAGAGGTAAACACTCCCCGACCTAACGGAGAATTAGTCTGATTAGCGAAAAGATCCAAAAAAGGTGTTGGAGATCCCTGACTTAAACATAGGTCTCAGTTACTTACCTTTGAATGAATTGATGTATTTTGCAACAAATCCACCCTTATCTTTACAGATTGATGCATAAAAGACGGCTTAGTCTTCTGTTTTTTTTTTAGCTCTCTTGGGCCTTATTCCTGACATTTTCTGCAAAGGTCCAGAAAAAAACCCAGCAAATCGTTTTTTTGTGATTTACTGTTTTCTACATAAATCCTACGTAATATATTAAACATTCTGTTGAAACATGTCCTTTATATCTTCGATACTGAGTAATACTGAACTAAATGATTTGACAGACATCGTTACGTATGATTATTAAGCTGAAATATCTGCAGAAACCTTAAGAAACATTATTCATAACTCATAGAGATCTATAATGTGGTCTAAGTAAAATGACAACATTTCAGTTACAGTTACAAAATCTTTTGCCTTTCTACAATGTTGCATAAAGAATTGTTACAGTTGTATGCAGATTAGATTAATCTTCATGTCAATAACAGCTAAAGCAGTGACGCACTATTACAACATTTTGCAAAATAATGTCATCTCAAACCGACAATAACGTGATGAGTTACTTAATAGGCCAGAAGTACTTTTTTTCACCCGAAATACTCTAGCACACCACAACTGTTTAATTAGTATGTATCTTTTTCCGACTTGTAGGAATAAAGCTGACGATTTGTTGAACAGTTTATTATCAGACCTCCTGCTATGTTACACCGAAGCTTACTTGATTAACTGTTCATACTCTTTGATTTTACAATCGTCTTATTAACAATAGTAGTTTAAAATGTAGCGCTTATCTTCTGTCTTACCTTGTCGGCGATGATGAGTGATAAGCGTGTAGTCGTCGAGACATCCACAGCAGGAACGGCTTGGGTCACATGCACAGTGTTTTTTATTTATAACTTGGTGAATGTAGCAGATAATGGCTATTATTCTGTATCTAAAACTTTATCTTTTTCAATATCTTTCAATACTCGTTGTCAACGCGGTGATTAGACGAATCCCGAAATTATGAGGACATCTGGCGGTAAACCAATCAGAAGCCGCGATTTCATACACAGGCATTAATAATTAATGAGGTGGCGCGATACCGAGTCCGGCCTACAGGGGAGCACTTCCGATACACACGTCATACACAAATTCAGGTCAATGTGAATTATAAAGACATTTGGAGAAACTTTGGATTTAAGCTCCCCCTAGCTGTAGGATCACTTCTACATTGCCCGAATTATGAGGACACCGGCCATGTCCTCATAATACCAAATGTCCTCATAATGTGGCGTGTATTCATATGAAATGTCCTGCTAAATCACAAATACCACACACACACACACACACACACACACACACACACACACACACACACTGACACAAGTTGTGCAAACCTGCTGCTTTGTAAATCATCCAGCCACCAGTTATAGCCTCAAATTGAGGAAAGACAACTTTGAGTGTCTCACATAACTGTAATCAACGCAGATACACAGAACATTAATAATATGGATGTATCATTAGAAAGGATGCTGAACTGTTGAAATGTTTTGTACTAGAACATCAGTCTTAAAAGATGATTGTACTAGAACATCAGTCTTGATTAGATGCATTTTAGCTTATAAGAAATCAGAATTAAAACCTCTGCCAAAGGATTAAAATGTTCAATTACATTAATGCAGACTATGTTAAAGGTATAATTTACCCAAAAGTTTAAATTCAGTCATTATGGAAGTTGTTATCTGACCATTATAAATTCAATGACTAAGTCTTCAAACAATATATAGTAGCTTGCGTGACTACGAAGAAACTTTCTTCCAAACAATTGCAGAAATAGAACCCTGTATTGCACTGCTGGTTTACTTCTAAAGCTAAGCAGGGTTGGGCCTGGTAAGTCCTTAATAATAATAATAATAATAATAAAATGGTTGCCACATCTCAAAAAAGAATCGGCTAGGACCAATTAAAAGAATTCTTCATGGTCATAGTACAACTAGCACAAATATCTATCTATGGAATCTGCTTACCTCATCATGTGTTGTGCCCTCTTCTAAACAAACAGTCCTGCGGCCCAGTCCTGCCTGCAAGTGGACTAGTTGGTCTTGTTCTTTTGGGGTCTTTTCAAATTTTTTGGGCAAAAGGTAGAAAGGAACTTCTACTAGTTTAGGCCTTTTAGCAGGAACAAGACTCACTGCTGGAAAATGCCTCTTCCCTTTTCCCTTTGCAAACATACCTGGAAATGACCTGTAGGACATGGCACAGTCTGTTAAAACTTGATTACTATCAAACTTTTTTATAAGATTAAAGGAACCGTATGTAAGATTGTGGCCCTCCCCCTGACTCGAGGTTGCCAGGTAGGCTGCAGAATTCAGCATGAACATACTGTATATGGAGCTTTCAATGGAGCAGGTCTGGCAACACTACTGACTTCAGGATTGGTAGATAGTTGGAGGGTGGCGCATCAGGCCAAAACACAACATGACAACATCAGTTGAGGACAGAAACTTCACTTTTTAAATCACAATGTCTTGGCTGGACTACTGTTGTCAGTGATATAAGTATTTGAAATGAACATGATTTCTTACTGTCTAGTGACATATCAGGGCCATTTTATGATTAATTGAAACACATTTCTTACATACAGTTCCTTAAAATTAATCCAGAGAATATAATGTCGAACCTTGTCAATTCCATCTGAACAGAAGGTCTTGTTGGCTGATTGCCTGACCTTCCATTTTGTCCTATTTGCCTCTGTTCCCTGCAGTATTGTAACCAAGAATAATCATTAATCACAGATTAGAAAAATATCCATGTGAACAGATTTAAAAATTTATTTTAACAACTTAACTTTATATCCTGACTCTGAGTCTGACTGCTGCAAGGAACATCGCTACTGGCTGCACCTCCTCCCCTTTCAGATTCGGCCAATAAGGTCATCAAGTGCCTGGCTGATCGTAACAGCTCAGCATGACTAGTAGTACCCTATCAACACAAATAGCATACAAAAATACAATATCATAAGAGAGAAATAAGTTTTAAACCCATTAACCACAGATTCCGACTGATGTTAAAGCTAAAGTGTAATCTGCATAGACAGCTCAGCTGTTTAGATCACACACAGTGGCGTAATTTGCGGGTGGGACATGTCCCCCCATGACTTTTTTGGATAAAACATCTCGCGGCACGAATGTTCGAATGCAAATGAATAAAACATATCCAGCTAACCAGCAGAGCATTCATTTCGTTTGTTTGTTAAATAAGACACGATCTAGCGCTGTCTAGAATGTGTTTTTGTGATGGTTGCCGCTGCGATCAGCGGCGCGGATACTCTTGACTGTGTGTTCAGACCGACCGAGAATGAAGCGTAAGTCAATGCAAAGACTCGCTAGACGCTAGCGGCGGCGCGAATAGCGCGAATGAGGCGGCGCGAATGTCTTCTTCACTCGGACACGCGCGCTCATCCGTTGCGGAGACTATTATTCGTTCCGGTGAAATCACAAAATATAATGCACACAAACGTGTCCCCTGCTTGATATAAAACCTCTGAAGAGCATAATTGGTTTTGATGATAGAAATAAATTTACTGGACTGGACATCGTAATGTTATTGTACATATATATGATTTAGTATTGTATTACATACCAACCCCTGTCCGACCCACTTTTTAAAACGAAGTTAACGTTAGCAGCTAACTGTTAGGCCACTGATCACACAAATACCCTGCTGTAATGTTACGTTATACCAAAGTCCTATATAAATTGTCTCTGGTTATACTCATAGACTGTAAAAGGTTATACTGTATGTCTTGATTCTTTTAACCGTGTCCATAGTGATGGCTCCCAGTCTGTCTGTGAGCTTCTAAGAGTGAGGGTTTTTTTCGTGAGCTTTTTTATTTTTGCCGTTTAAAAAACATTTGGTGCCAAAACAAATGTTTTATCGTCAATTTTAAGATTAATCTCGGAGCTGTTGGCTTGTTTCCCTGCTAAAACCCCTTTTTATAAACGTTAATGTAGGTTTCAGTCAAAAACTGGGCAGCAGCACCTTTGAGCTCTAAAGTTATCTTGCTAACTATAACACGTGTTGCCTAGCTGACTTACCTACATAGAGAGACGAGTCACACAACAAACCATAGCTAACAGTTATGTGTTCCAAAAAATGAGTAGCAACAACATACTTTTGTTCTGTTGAGTCTGATTGTACATAAACAGCAAACTTACCGGAGCGCTCAGGTTTTCCCTAGACGTCATCTTTACAGGTTTAATATAGTGACTTGGCCTCTTCTTGGGTCACGACAGACAGTCAGGTTGACGTGCTCTGATAGGCTGCCCGACGTCGGTTCGGTTCGGTTCAATGGTTCGGTTCAATTGCAGACGGGCTCTGGGCTCAACTGTTTTTCCTATCCTGGGTAGCCCGGATGTTACCATGTGAATATTTAACTTGAATTTTTCGATCTGAATTTGAGCAGTCGAATTAGACATATGTTTTCTTTGAAAAATATTAACTTGAAATTTGAGATCTGAATAAGAGCAATCGAATTTGATCAACCTGAATGTATTTTATCTGAAATTCTGCAAGTTGATTTTTTTTGTATCTGAATTTGTGAGCATTAAATTCAGGTTTTTAAAATGGAAATCAAGAATTTTCACATTTAAATTTCATAGAGGTAAATTCGAAACAAATAAATTCAGATACATGGTTTCCAAAGTAAAATAATTCAAAATCAAGTATTCATTGGCTGTTAAATTTCAAAACATTATGTCTCTTATTCGCTTCCATATGGAAGCTGCTGGAAAGATCAGTGATCGCATTAACGGCTACATGTACGTCGAGGAACTGCCTGACACACACACACTGAATGATTGTACTTTTGCAATAAACTATGGGACAACATTAAGTGGTTTCTTTGGTGTGACTAGATATCAGAAATCTAAGCGTAATGTTTACATGTCTCTAGATAAAGCACTGACTCGAGCATTTCAGAATTTTGATGCATGTTTGGTGAATGTCCAGAGAAGCATTTGTGCAGCAGTCAAACAAGGCTCCTGGTATGCAGTCATCGATCCACGTTCACGAAATCCTGACGGAACATTAGCATGTGAGGGTAAGAGTGTAGTGGTTTTCCACCGTGACATGAGATCTCTGTGCACGCATTTTAAGAAGCTCGGAGCATCACTGGAAGCTGACGGTACTCCCTTTGAAGTAACTGGGGTGAATGTAAACATAAGTGACGTGCCTTCTGTCTCTGTGTACAGTCCAGTAGTCGCGACAGATGCTGAAGCTGAACAAGCGGTAAACGCTAAAATGGAAATTGATGTAAGTCTCAATCATTGTGTTATTGATGTCACAAGAACAGATTGATGAACATTATAACAATGTTCTGCGTGTTCAAAATTGGAGAGAGGCCAGTTAAGAAAATGTTGAAATTTATTGATCAGAAGTCTCAAACAATACAGCTGCTGGGTGGGTCCTCAGACGCAAAGTCTTATATCAAGAACCGACCCCCGAAAAACACATTCACAAGCTTTTATATGGTATTTCTCGCCGAGTCTCTTCAGCTGGGGTCCAATCAGCTTTCTCTTCTTTGTCTGGTCTCCAGCCAACCAGCTCACTGTCCTGTTTTTCAAATCACCATCTGTAACGCATTATATAGAGGCCCCCACAATCCACCACATTCCATGGGGCTCCGTGTGTAATCTAATCTTTACACACACACATACCGTTTCCTGTGGAAAAATACACTCAATATCATCCCCAACTCTTGGCTAACACAACTCACACACTTGGTTATATTTTCAACATATTATGCACAATTAGTAATCTATAATGAAATCCTAAAGAATATTAAATGTAAAGGCACGTTTAATACCACAATAAGATCCTTCAGTGTACACATTTCTTCCCCCAAAAAGAAGATGTGGTTCTTGTTACACACACACACACATAAGCAGAACATACACCCCCCACTTACTGACCACATTCCGATCTCTGGCAACATCTAGCAACTGTAGAACTCTCAGCTTCAAGCATTTGTTCACAATCATGTCATGTAGGAAAATACATCTGATTTAAACAAAATTAATCATCCATTTTTATATCGATCCATATATTGATCTTAATTCCCACAATTCCCTCTCTTGACCACTAAAAGTGGTCACAAATTATGACAATCATCGTTATCCTCCTCATCTAGGAAGTGGTCGCCAGACAATAGAGGCATGGTATATTTGGGAGGGGTTAGGTCTGTCTTTTCTATTGCCGCTAATATCAATCGGTTACATAGTGATCTGATACAGGGAATACAACAGCATCCACATGAGACCAAAATACCTACAAATACAGCTATTGATACCACAATCGACATTAATACTGATTTCCATTTGCCTAGTGCCTTGTCTAGCCAATCTCCAATAGGATTATTCACTCCTGAATGTTCCTTCATTTCGATAGACAAAGTTTTCAAACCTTCCAATGCCCTAGTGACTGATCCGTCTGGTGCTGTATTATTAGGAATGTAAGTACAGCAAAGATCACCAAACATAAAACATACTCCTCCCTTTTCTGCCAACAACATGTCCAGAGCCATACGGTTCTGTATAGCCATCAGTGAAGTTGGTGCTAGCTGTTCCGCTAAACCATCTACTGCATCCCTTGTCATATTTGCTAGTCTCATCACATTATAATGCACATAATTAATCCTATCTACATTCTTGTTTGGGGTGACTGGAAAAAGAGCAGCTATTATTGGTATATTCTCAAAACCTGCTGCCACTTATATTCATCTGGTACACCTCGTGGAATTCCTATCGCATCGATATACGTGGGACTATTTAATGATAAATCTACACTTGAACCTATTGCTCTCTTTGTAATGATGTGTCTCCTACGTCTTCTAGTCAATGTTGCTGAATTTATGGTTTCCGTTCTGACTGCTCTATCTCCTATCAGGGTTATTGGGGCTCCCAATCTTACCAAAGCACACACTCCCTTTGCCTGCTCAGGTATCCTAGTAAACAATCTTCGATCTCCACAATAATAATACAAACCTGCCCTAGCCCACGTACCTATTTTAGTCCCATTATCTACTATTATCTGATCACACCACTCCTTATTTATCTCCCCCAGGTTGCTGGTTGGTTATAGACGTTTAATATCATAGCAAGTATAATTTGCTTTCTTTGGTATAAATGGACCTGCCCGTGAAAGGTTGGTTATTGGTGGGAATATTGCTGCTAGTGTGGTACAATTTTTTGGACTGGCCATCCGTGTCAGTGCCAGCATACACTCATAACCCCACGTATCGTTTTGGTACAACGGGGCTGGTTCAATATATAAATGGGGTCTTGCATTAGCACATCCTACACAATCATCTAAGCTCTGTTCTCTGGCTGTGGTAATTATCCATTCCAGCCACAAATTATTTTCCCCATATCCTGTGGCTCTTTCTATCATATCTTCTGGTTTTAACATGGTGTAATCTATTTCTACTACCCCATTCTTTTGTCCTACCGATAATGGCTCAGCTACTGTCCCATTTCTTTCCTCCTCAGGTGAACTGTCCACAACAAATTTTATTACTGCTTTTTTATCTGTTCCTGGGCTGTGCACCCCCATTATAAGGAAAAACTCCCCTGTATAATTGGCTGATCCCGTTCTGGTGGATATTGAAAGGGTAAGTGGATTTTGGCTTGCACTGTAATCTCTCTGCATTTTGAAATCAAATTTTGCTGAGGTATGGGTCCAAAGGCTGGGTTCTTTCGGGGTCCAACCACGGGTATATGCTATGACCTTATTCCATGACGGACACCATTCGCCCCTATAGGTTTGCCTAGACTGGTACGCCTTACAAACACTGTCCATATTCCCGTCCATACATACATATACCTCGTACCCCCTCCATGAGCTATTTTTTCCCCCACAATTTATGACAGCGCATAGGTCGAAAGTAAATGATGTGGTCTTACCACAAACATAGTTAATTACAAGTTGTTTACATGGTAACCTCGTATCGGCTATGGCCCTTTCGTATCTCGGTTTCGATATGGTGCTGTTGCTTTCCTGACCCTCAATTAGGCTAAAAATGATTCCTACTACAACTCCTGTAATTATTAATAGGATCCCCAACAGCTTACAGTTTTCCCACAGCTTCATCTCGTTACCCTCTCTTGGACTTTAAAGGAACAATAAACACAATCTTGAAAATTTAAATGGTTAAACACACAGTACACTTAATGGGAATATGCGATTAAGTTAAAATCACACAAACTGTACCTAATTGTAAGGACTAAATGGTTATACGTTCATGAATATGACAATATAAAAATCACAAAAGCAATATAAAAATATGAAAAATATGGAAAATACTGGATATGTAATATGAAAACTGTGAATATAAAAATATGAAAAATAGTAAATATGGAAAATATGTAAAATGTGAATATTAAAATTGAAGAATCACAATAACAACAATATATATTGATTATAAAGAATTAGAAAGAAAATTAAGATATAGAGATTACGATAAAAATTTATATGAAAATGTTGATAACCATATACTCATTATAATCAAGGGTTATCACTATCTGTACTTCTGTGAACACCTATCTCAATATACTCTTGACTTTTTGAAAATCTATTTTTTGCACTAGATTTTTAATGCCACTGTTGTTGATGCTTGTGTCCCACTATCTGCTCCAGAGATACCCTCCCCCTTCTCTGACAGCGACCTGTTTGGTGGATCACAGTTAACACAAGAAGACAAGTGATACCAGGTGTCGCCCTTGCCAGATAGACGGACACAATGTGATGTCCTTGCTGTCACTTTCAGAGGCTCCGTCCAGCGTGGCTCATTCCACTTCCTTCGAAACTTCTTCAGGCGCACCCACTGTGAACAGGGCTCGACAGGTTCTCCAGCAATGTCAGAGGGAGTCTGCTGAGAGAAATGTTGAATCATAGCAGTCAGTTTGTCAAAATATACACAATGTGAAAGTGGTACACAGGTGTCCGGCTTCAGCTGCGTCGACGGTCCTGGAAAAGATCTACCTGTAAGCAATTCAAAAGGTGTAAAGCCAGTGATTCTGTTAACAGAGGAACGTACAGACAGTAGAGCCAACGGAAGAGCTGATAGCCATGATAATTTGGTCTGTGCACAGATTTTAGCCAATTTAAGTTTCAGTGTTAGGTTCATCCGTTCGACTTTACCTTGCGATTCAGGATGATAGACGGCTCCAAACGCATGCGTTAGACCCAGCGATTTCTCTACGATTTTTAAATGCTAATTTTTGAAGTGCGATCCGTTATCTGACCGGATACGCCGGGGGAAACCGTAATGCGGAATGTACAGATTAATGAGACACTTAATGACTGCAGTGCTGTCTTCTTTTCCACAAGGAAAAGCCTCAGGCCAACCTGTGAATTGGTCAACTATCACCAACAAATACCGTTTCCCTTGCACCCTCTCTACCATGTCTGTAAAGTCAATCACGATTTCCTCTCCTGGGCCTCGCAATGGCAAAAATGTGCCCTTCAACTGTTTTAAAATTGGTTTGATGTTATGTTTTTGACAAATGTCGCATGAAAGTACAAAGTTAGACACCATAGCCGTCAAAAAAGGATGCCACCAATATTGCAATGTTTTCATCATCTGTTTTGAACTCACGTGCGACATAGTGTGTGGTTGGTTCATGATAGAGCATGACAGGCTCACGGGCAATGCTGGTCTGCCATCTGGGGCCTGCCACAGACCATCTGGTGCACACAGGGCCCCATACTCTGTCCACGTCGACAGTTCTTCTGGTGTGCATTTACCATGTTCGGCCACAAGTGTTTCTCTGCTGAAAGATGGTAACAGTTTCACATATGAACAGTCAGTCTGTACCATCATGGTCACCTGATAGCCTGCAGCTGTTTTGGCAGCCAAGTCAGCAGCCTCATTTCCCCGTGCTACAGCACTGTCTGTTTTACAGTGGCCCTGACATTTTATGACAGCAACAGCTGCTGGGATTTTCAATGCGTCCAACAGTGCACGTGCTTCTGCATCATGTGCTATAGGCCTACCAGACATAGTGACGAATCCACTCCTTTGCCAAACTGCGAGTTCGACATGGACAGCACCCACGACATAAGCTGAGTCACTGTAAATGTTGACTTTACCAGAGCCTGCAAGTTTTAGTGCTTGTGTGACCGCAATTAGTTCTGCTCTCTGTGCTGACTGCTTGCCTTCTATTTTTGCTGCTTCCCTAGTGGTGTAACCTGAGTCTGTTTGCTGCACAACAGAATAAGCTGAGACCAAAGAGCCGTCATGAGCTCTGAAACAGCACCCATCTGTGAAAAGTGTAATCACGTCCGAGGCTTCAGGGATAGGGGTTGCAGTTAAGTCCTGGCGAACACGAGTTGCCAGGTCAGTGATTGGTGCACAGTCATGTGGTTCCCCTTTGGTGAACAAATCTGCCATGTAAATGCCGTCGTGTTTATATGTTATGTTTGGCGCCGTTAGACATTTGGACAATTTTCTCTGCCTCAACGGTGAAAACGTAAATGATTCAGAGTTGACAAACGACATGACAGAGTGCGTGGTCAGTGTAATGATTATCTATTGTGATGAGTACTAATTGATTCCTGCAGATGGCAGTAATGTGTTGTATAAGATGATGTGCATTTGCTAGAGGAAGGGTTGTTGTAATGGACATATGTGTGTGTTCCACATGGAATAAAGACCTGCTATTCCTCTTATCTTTATTTGTTGTTTCTTGAACAATACATGGTACCAGGAGTGGGGTTCAGAAAGGTGCAATGGATGCCATTAAACCACCGGGTTCGTTAAAGTTATGTGGAAATGTTGACACAAATTGGAGGACTTTCAAACAGCAGTTTGAGTTGTATGTTGTCGCTATCGGACAAGGAGCTGCTGTGGATGAAAGAAAGATTGCCCTGTTACTTACCATTGCTGGAGCTGATGCCGTGGAGGTCTATAACACCTTTAATTTTGAGGAAGAGGCAGACAAGAAGAAACTGGAAAAGGTACTGGAAAAATTTGATGCTCATTGTTTGTCAAGAAGGAATGAGACATATGAACGATATGTATTCAGAATGAGAGTGCAGCATGAAGGAGAGGCTTTTGATTACTTTCTGACAGATCTCAAGATAAAGGCAAAGACTTGTAATTTTAATGAATTGAGAGATTCAATGATTCGGTGATCAGATTGTGTTTGGAATCTATGAAAAAAAACTGAGAGAAAGATTGTTGCGAGAATCAGAACTCACCTTGGATTATGCTGTCAAATTATGCCAATCAAGTGAAGTAGCAAAACAGCAAGTAAAGCAGTTTGATGGGGCTAATTCGTCAGTGACGTCATTTCAGAGCGCAGCAGTAGACGCCATTTCATTCAGAGACAAGAAAAGAGGTAACTCAAGAAATTTCAGAGATACTGACAATGAAACATTCTCTTGCAAGCGTTGTGGGAGCAAACATAAGTTCAGACAATGCCCAGCTTTCGGTAAAAGATGTTCGAAATGTAATGGCCCGAACCACTTTGCAAAAATGTGTTTTTCAAAAGACATGAAGAAGGAAAATAAAGTGCATGTTGTGGAGGAAGCAGATGACAGTGACTTTTTGAGTGACTCATTTTATGTTAACATGGTTTCTGAAGAAGATATACATCAGGATGCTGCAACATGGGTATCCAGTGAGGATTTGGTGCAGTCTTCGAAGTGGATTATTCCTCTTGTGGCTAATGGGACCATAGTGCCATTTAAGTTAGATACGGGTGCAAAAGTTAATTTAATTAACATCAGAGATGTGAAAACATTGCAAGAAAAACCTCTAATTAAAAAACGTACAGTTGCCCTCAAAGCCTATAATGGACAACCAATTGAAACACGAGGAGTATGTAGATTGAAGATTCAAGTCAAAGGAAAGATGAAAAGTTTGATGTTTGTTGTTGTTCCCAATGGCCATGAATCTCTTTTAGGAGATAAAGCTTGTGAAGACCTTCATTTGGTTAAAAGAGTGTATCAAGTCAACAGGGAAACTGATGTCTTACCGTTTGTCTGTGACCATGTAACTGACATTGTTAAGCAATTTCCAGATGTTTTTGAAGGTCAAGGCACACTACCATTTACCTATAAAATACAACTGAAAGATAATGCTACACCAGTCATACATGCTCCCCGTCGGGTCCCTGCACCTCTGCGCGAGCCCTTGAAGCAAGAATTGGATCGCATGACCAAAGCAGGAGTAATACAGCAAATTGAACAGCCTACAGATTGGGTAAACTCCATAACCTGTGTGAAGAAGCCTAATGGTGACTTGAGAGTATGCTTAGACCCTAAAGACCTCAATGATAGCATCAAAAGAGAACATTACCAGATACCTACCCGTGAAGAGATCATTAGTGAAATGTCGGGTGCTACGTTTTTTAGTAAATTAGATGCATCTCAAGGGTTCTGGCAGATCAGATTGGATTCTGAGAGTAGTAAATATTGTACATTTAATACTCCGTTTGGAAGATATTGTTTTCTTCGACTTCCATTTGGAATTAAATCAGCTCCTGAGATTTTTCATCGACCCATGGAAACCCTTATTGAAGGTCTAGAGGGTGTTCGTGTATATATCGATGATATTGTGGTGTGGGGATCCACCCTTCAACAACATAATCAGCGACTAGTAAAAGTGATGGAAAGAGTTCGAGCACATGATTTAAAACTCAATCAGAAAAAGTGTCAATTTGGAGTCACAGAGATACATTTTTTAGGTGACAAGCTATCTTCGAAAGGTGTGGAGCCACACCCAGCAAAAGTGCAAGCCCTCCTTGATATGCCTCCACCTAGTGACAAGAAGGGAATTCTGCGGACCTTGGGAATGGTGAATTTCCTAGGAAAATTTTTGCCAAATCTGTCAGCCAAAATTACCCATATGAGAAAATTGTTACACAATGATCAAGAGTTTGTGTGGGCTTCAGAACATGATCAAGAATGGAAGAGGTTAATGGAGATTCTTACTACAGAACCGGTCCTTGTTTTTTTTGATCACACAGGGCCAACTAAGATCTCTACAGATGCATCTCAAAATGGATTGGGGGCGGTGCTTCTTCAGGCCATTGGGGATTCTTGGAGACCTGTGGCCTATGCTTCTCGGTCTATGACAGAGACTGAAAGACGATATTCTCAAATAGAAAAAGAGACCTTGGGTTTAGTATTTGGCTGTGGTAAATTCCATGGATATGTTTATGGATTACCTACTTTTACAATAGAGACGGATCACAAACCACTCATATCTATCATTCAAAAGAACCTAAATGATATGTCACCTCGAATTCAACGCATGATGATGAAGTTACAAAGATATGATCTGAATCTAGTGTATACACCTGGAAAGTATATCATTGTGGCTGATGCACTGTCTCGAGCACCAGTAGCTGCAGAGATCAGCAATATGGACGACGTTGAGAGACATGTGAGTATGGTGTTTTCATCTCTACCAGTTTCAGATGAAATGTTAAGACTGATTGCAGAGGAGACTGCAAAGGACGCTGAACTGCAGAGGGTCATTGCACATCTTCATCACGGATGGATCAAAGGCAAGTGTCCACAGTACTTTCCATTAAGGGCAGAACTGAGTGTGGTTGAGGGCATGCTGTTGAGGAAAAACAGAATTGTCATTCCAGTGTCGTTGAGCCATGACATGCTTCGTCGAATTCATGAGGGGCATCTTGGTATTGAAAAATGCAAGAGAAGAGCTAGACAAGCTGTTTTTTGGCCGGGAATTAATGTGCACATTGAGAAATACATCAGTCAGTGTGATGTCTGTCTGAGTCATCACTATAAACTGGCTAAAGAACCTATGATGATAGGTGCTCTTCCTACGGAACCGTGGCAAAAAGTAGGAACAGATCTTTTCCAGTTGAATGGTAAGGATTATTTGGTGGTTATCGACTATTATTCCAATTATCCTGAAGTTGAACAGCTTCGTCATACAACATCGAATGACATGATTCAACACATGAAATCCATTTTTGCAAGGCATGGAATTCCTCATATTATGCAAAGTGACAATGGTCCTCAGTATAATAGTCATGAATTCAGGCTGTTTGCAGAACAGTATGGCTTTAAGCATACTACTTCAAGCCCCCTTTATCCAAAAGCAAATGGTAAAGCAGAAAAAGGGGTACAAATTGTTAAAAGACTATTGAAAAAAGCTTCAGCAAGCAATATTGATGAAAATCTGTCTCTACTGAGCTACCGTTCTTCTCCACTCAGTTGTGGATTATCTCCTGGTGAGTTACTGATGAATCGTAAACTGCGTGATACACTGACAAAATTATCCCTGAAAACAGAAAACAACAGTTTGTCATTGAAAGAGATGCAACATCTTAAAGAGAAGCAGAAAGAATACTATGACAAGGGAGCTCGGCAACTGAAACCTCTTTTTGAACAGGATGTCGTTCGAGTTGAGGAGCCTACTGGATGGAGAAGGAAAGCTACAGTCCTAAAAGAGGTAAATCCAAGATCATATCTTGTTCAAACAGAAGATGGGCAGACCTTACGGAGAAATCGACAGAGTCTGCTTAAGACTGCAGAAAAATGTCCGTTGGATGAGTCAACCTTGTCTCAAGAAAGGCAGTCTGGTGAAATGCCCTCTGTGGATCTGCAAATTCCTGAAATGCTATCTTCAGATATGCTTTACTCTGCAGGCAAAATTCCTCAAGATGAATTATCTGTACCAAAGACTGACATTCCTGATTTACGGAGGTCTACTCGAGTTCGTAAACCACCTGTGCGAATGGACTTATAGTAAAAAAAGAAAAAAAAAAAGAAAAGGGAAAGAGATGTAATGATTATCTATTGTGATGAGTACTAATTGATTCCTGCAGATGGCAGTAATGTGTTGTATAAGATGATGTGCATTTGCTAGAGGAAGGGTTGTTGTAATGGACATATGTGTGTGTTCCACATGGAATAAAGACCTGCTATTCCTCTTATCTTTATTTGTTGTTTCTTGAACAATACAGTCAGGACCGTTAACAGATGACCCATCACAATGTGTGATGTCTTTTCAATGATCTTTGCCAATCCTGCAGCGAACCTGGCACAAGCCGGCTGGCGTTGTTCAATGGCGTCCATTAGGACACTGACATACATGAGCACACGTCTAGCACTAGACTGCTTCTGGAAAAGTACTCGATGTGCGCTATTCCCTGTTTCAGAAACGTCCAGGAAAAATGCCTTGCTGTAATCAGGGCTATGCAGATATGCTGCATGTGACAGCTCCCCTTTCAATTTAATGAACGCGGTTTCTGCTTCAGGGGTCCATGTTAACTTTGCCTGCACATTTCTCATGCCTTGTTCCTTGACCATGTCTCGTAATGGCTCGGTGACCGCTACATACATAGGGATATAGTTTCTGCTGAAACCTGTCAATCCCAGAAAGGAAAGCATGTCCTTCACATTGTGTGGCTTTGGGTGTGACAAAATGCCATCATGTTGGCGATCAGACAATGTTGTGCCTTGGCCTGTGATTAAACGGCCAATGAAAGTAACAGATGGCCTGCTAACCTGCAGTTTTTCTTTACTAACCTTGAACCCTGACGCATGCAGCTGTCTCAGAATGGCGCCCGTTGCTTTTAAGCAATCTTCGTTGGTTACGGCTGCCAGCAAAAGATCATCAACATACATTATTAGAACGCAATCTACAGGTAACACACAATTTATCAGCTGATCTTTCAGGACCTGATTGAATATACCTGGCGATAAAATAAAGCCCTGTGGAAGTCTGTTATAAGAATATTGACATTTTCGTTAGGTAAAAGTCAGGCACGATTTACATTCTTCTGAGATTGGTATACAGAAAAAAGCGTTGGCAAAATCAATGCATGTGAACCATTGGTGAGCTGGGGTCAAATTTGAGATGGCAGTATATGGGTTTGGTACGGCCATTGTTGGTGTTGCCACCAGGCTGTTTACTCAACGCAGATCATGGACTAATCTATATTTGTTTGTGCCTGGTTTCTTGACAGGAAAGATCGGGGTGTTCCATGGCGATCGCCATGGAATAATGACACCTTTCTCCACTAAACCTTGAACAGTGGGTGCAATGCCTTCCTCTGCCTCCCTTTTGTAAGGATATTGTGGGACCCAAACTGGTTCTGTCAATTTTAACTGAAATGTAACTGGTTTAATGTTACAGAGGCCAACATCCGTTGGACCTTGTGACCAGAGGTCGTCCGGCTGGCTGTTAATTAACTGCTCAGCTCCGGGAGCGTCTGTTAGTTCGCGACCATGGCTTCTTGTAATTTCGAGATGAGTCAATTGGCCCCTGTCAGACGTTTTTTGTGGTACCCAATATGAATCTGTCATACGCGAATGCAAAACCCCAACAATGCCAGAGGGCTCCCAATCGGTCACCAAGCGCAACCTCTTTGTCATAGCTCCTAACTCTCGAGCTTCATGGCCTGGATGCAGTGCCATAGAAATGTGAGGTTCAGCTGTGTCTGCGATTTCATACCATATCTGTTGTTCTGGTGTCAGTGTAACGGGGACTACTACACCCTCTTGTCCTACATATAGGCCATCCCCTGTGAGTGTCCACATTTGGCCCTCAATGTCATGGAACATTTCCTGATATGTGACAGTGTCATTTCGGTCATAAAATAGTGTACAATGAGGGGGTCGATGGGAGGCAAATAAACAGCTAAGTCTTTGATCCAGGGCCACTGATTCTTATACAGTGCCCTGGCCCCTGACTGAGAATCATCTAATTCCACCCAATATATGTCTGCCATCTCCCGCAAGGGTCCTCCCAACAAAACCTGCTGGTGGCCCTCTCTACTGTGTGCCTGTGAACAGTCGACTTTAGCGCCGTCCGGGAACGTGACTGTGACACCCTCTGGTGAGCATAAAATATTTGCACCCAATTTAATCAACAGATCTCTGCCCAATAAGGGAACAGGTGCTTTTTTGGAGTACAGAAATTAGTGTGACAGGGACTGATTTGCCACTTTCGTGGTAAGAGGAACAGTAAGATGCCAATGTTCTTAACCTCCAGAGAATCCCATAACTCCAACAGACTTATCACTTAGGTCTTTGTCAGTGATTGTGCCCCTCGTTACTGTTGAGTATGTTGCTCCGGTATCTACCAAATCTGTTAGTGGCCTGTTGTGAACCACTAAAATAATGTAAGGCTCAGCCAAACCTCGCATGATTGTTCTCTGTTGGCCTCTTCAACAATCCGCGCCTACCCCCTGGCCACATGTTGGGTGCATGTGCGCCTGAATCGAGTGGGGAGGTGGGTGTTGTTGCTCCGGGTATTTTGGAGTTTGTGGTCCTCTGCCACGACCACTGGGCCCACCTCTATGAGGATCCCATCCCCCCTGCAGGTGGTCCCATATACTGGCTGTCCCCTGCCATGGGACAATCTCTCCACCAATGATCAGTCCCCCCACACTGATGACATGCACCCCTGTGGCGCACCCCTTCCCCATTCGGCTTCCCCCTAGCCCATCCGCTATTGCCCCGTGGCCTATACCCTCCCCATGGTTTTATTAATTGGAAATTAGGGACCTCCCTGAGCATAGCCAAAAGTTTCAGGTGTGACTATGGGAAAAGGTGGGGTCTTTACCCCGGGCTGCCCGTCAAAGCCGCTGCTCACAGGACGTTGTGGCATTTGTTTTGTTTTTTTACTGTCTGCCTTAGCCATTTCTAATTGTAGTTTTAACAATTGTTGCTTTGTCTTTTCTAATTCCTCCTGTTCTTTATCCTGTTTATCAACTGATCTATCAATATGGAACACCAGATGTCTTTCCCACATTTCGTTGCTGGCTACTGGAGTGTCAGGATTACATTCCATTTAGACTGTTTTCTTCTACCATCTGCTCCCATTCAGCTGTGCATCTAAAATAGTAACTCGCTCCAGTCTCACCAGGCTTAATGCGGAACTTAATGTTTTGGTATACGGTTGGGGGTGTTGGAAATTTTTCTCTGAGGGCCCTGGCGATCACTGTACTGACAGTGGTATACCGTGCGTCATTGGGTTCGTCTTCAAGGTTTGCATCCTTCTCAAACTCTGCCATCTGAGAAACAGTAAAAATTTGGCCCAAAAGGCATCTTATGTCTCCTACCGCCAAGGTGGTGCCATGGCACAATGCCATCAACTTTGTAAGCCATCTGCCTCCACCAGATGTAATGGGGGGGAATTTTGCCAGCCCAGCTGTCATGTCACTATGGCTCCAGGGCTGGTACTTTGGTACCCCTCGGTTGCCCTGTAACAGAGGCATGTTAGTTGCCCCTCCTGATATTAGTTGGGCGTTTGGCACATTAACATTCCTTTCATCATAGTCACTACCTGGGCGACACCTAATGTCCCATTGTCTCTTGAGGGGGGGTAAATTGACAGGCGGGGGGGGATTCACGGGCTCGGGTACCCCCCTACCCCCCCGGGCACGGGGGACACATCATAGTTCCTTTAATAACTACGTCCCTACATACCTGCAGTGGCCCTCCATCCTCACTGTTATTACATGCTCCCTGTCCCTTCATGTCTTTGTCTTCCTCCTCATTGTGCACTACTCGTGCACTTTGGCTTGTTATGCTATTCTTTCTGTGAATGGTTTCCTGTTTATTTACCATTAATTCTAATTGTGCTGTCAACACGTTTATTTGATCCTTTAAAACATCTAGATCTGGCATGTCTACCTCCACCCTGGAATCTTTCACATTCACTTGCACTTGCTGTGATGCTGGTATGTAGGGCGGTGGCAACAGCTTATTCAAATCAGGATACAAGGGGGCGGTCTCAGTATGACACGAGATACTGGCCCCTGCACTTCCTGACTCTCTCGTCAGTTCTTTCTCTGATTTCTCCGACTGCACATGTTCTGTGCTTTTTTTAGGAGAACTCAAAGCAATTGCAGTCAGCGCAATGCGTGTCCACAAACGTAATTCTTCTCTCAGTTTCTCTTCCTCCTTTTTATGCTTATTCTTCTCCAACCACTTCACATCTTTTCCTCCTTTTACATGTTTGTTTAAACTTGCATGCGCTTTTTCCTCCATTTCCCTGATTTTTGGTGTGATCTTAATCAACACTTTCTCAGATTCCTTCCACACATTGTCCATACATATCTGACTCCATTTTCTTTCCCAGATTTTTTCGTTCCTTTTTATGATTTTTCGGCTCTGGTTGATCCATTAGCATATTCAAAATGTTTTCCCATTGGATAACTACAGGGGAACTCCCATACTCCAAACACTTCCTCTCAAATTCAGACATACTTCAAACTGATATTCAGTACACAATACACAATTAATACACAATTTATCACCTTTTTCACCTGCTTTTAGCGTGCCTTGGGACTGGTTACCCAGGGGCGTTTTAAAAGTATTTTTATAACTTTTAGCGTGCCTTGGGACTGGTTACCCAGGGGCGTTTTAAAAGTATTTTTATAACTTTTAGCGTGCCTTGGGACTGGTTACCCAGGGGCGTTTTAAAAGTATTTACCAACAATAATTTCTGATCAACAAATATCAATGATTGTTAATTTCTAATCAATGGTACGGATATACTTCAAACTCAACACATACATTTGGAATATCCAATCTGCAGAAGTTCGTTTAAACAGGTCTCTGCTTACCTTATGTTATTCTGTCGACAGTGTGTTGAATTAAAAGTTGTCTCGTCCCAATTTTCGGTTCATCCCCGAGTTTTACAATTCTCTTTAGGTGCCTTTTTCTCCAATCACGTCGGGGTCACCATCTGATGAACATTAAAACAATGTTCTGCGTGTTCAAAATTGGAGAGAGGCCAGTTAAGAAAATGTTGAAATGTATTGATCAGAAGTCTCAAACAATACAGCTGCTGGGTGAGTTCTCAGACGTAAAGTCTTACACAAAGAACCGACCACGAAAAACAGTTTCACAGCTTTTTATATTTCACGACGGGTCTCTTCTCCGGTTAGGACTCATCCAATCAGCTTTCTCTTCTTTGTCTTGTCTCAACCAACCAGGTCACACTGCTTTGCTCTCGAATCATCTGCAATACATTATACAGAGGCCCCCACAATCCACCACATTCCATGGGGCTCCTTGTGTAATCTAATCTTTACACACATACATACCATTTCCTGTGGAAAAATACACTCAAAATCACACTCAATGTCCTGGACTCTTGGCTAACACAACTCACACACTTGGTTATATTTTTCAACATATTATCGTCTCGGTTACGTATATAACCTCTGTTCCCTGATGGAAGGAACAAGACGTTGTGTCGAAGCCGACAGATGGGGTTCGCCCTTGAGAACCAATCGTCTCTGACTATTTTGAAAAGGCCAATGAAATTGGCGAATTAAATTTGCATGCCGGGCTCCGCCCCCGGATATCCGGGTATAAAGGGGAGCCGGCGTGCTCATTCATTCACCTTTTGTGCTGAGGAGCCTGAGAGCATCTCGTGACTGCTGCAGCGGACGGCTATTGTCGTGGCATGAAGGACACAACGTCTTGTTCCCTCCATCAGGGAACAGAGGTTACATACGTAACCGAGACGTTCCCTTTCTGTCGGTCTCTCGACGTTGTGTCGAAGCCGACAGATGGGGTTCCTATTGAAAACGGCACTAGCCGCGTCACAATCTCCAGCGAAGCGACGTTGACCGGCCTGGGCGAGCCACACGTGAGCGCTATCGCGAAATTTGTAACCTTCCAGTAAGTAGACAGGGGGACCCAGAGCTTTTAGAAAAGATGGGTAGCCCCTGCCCTCTGCCAACTCAGACGGCCCCATTGGCGAGAGTCATCCAGTCGTAGGACCACTGGGTAAGCGCTGTTCCCTCAATGTGGACGTGCGCTACGGAGACCACTTCCCACCCTAGGGGGGAAACAGTGGAAACACCAACATGGTCTCACCAAATAGGGGAGAACTCATGGGAGGTATGTGCGGAATGCCGCAAGGTGGATGTCCACCTGGGGAGGTCATGGGTTGCCACGCGAGGAACCATCTCATGACGACATCTCAGACAGAACCACCCTAGTGGGGGGGTTACTACGTGTGGGGCACTAGGTCCGGTTAGAGCTATATTTAATACTCAGCTTGATACCCGGCCATAGGCGGCAGGGCTGCTCCGCCGAGCCCACCGCCCTGAGTGCTTATTGATGGATGGACGGACTGCCTATTCTTTACCCTTGGGGAAAGAAGGGAGGCAGCCCATAGCGCACTGATCCACCTAAGAAGGGGAATGGCGCTATGCGCAGGCGTACGCCCTACGACTGGTGGTCTCACCTGTTGGCAAGACTCGAGCTGCCGACTCCCCACGGAGGTTGCAAGCCTCTGCGAGGTATAGCGTAGCCCAACCCGCAACTCTACAGATGTCTGCCAGAGAGGCGCACTGAGCCGATGCCCACGAGGAGGCCACACCCCGAGCGGAGTGTACCGTCACTCAAATGGGCACGGGCTAGGATCGGCACACCGTAGTGACGGCGTGTGCAATCCTGCGCGACAAATCTCCTCGGAGACAGCACTCCCGTTGCTGACCTCCATAACAGACAAGAGCTGCTCAGGGCCTTGAAGCCCTCTGTGTGGTTCGAGTAGAGGCGCAATGCGCTTACTGGATACCCCACGTACAGGTTGGGTCTTTCTCCCGGTGTGGGAGCGCCTGCAAGTTCACCACCTAGTTCCCAAAGGGGGGCGGCGGAACTTTGGGCACGTAAGTCGGCCGGGGTCTCAGGATCACGTGAGAGTCACCGGGCCTGAATTTTGGCAATCGGTGGACACGGAATGCTTGCAGGTGCCTCACCCTCTGGATGGACTCGAGCCCCAGCAGGAGAGCCAACCCCTCTCGCAGAACGAGGAAGGGGGCTCTCCGCAGGGCCCGAAAAAGGGGACCCGAAGGTCCACCTTAAGGTCCCAAGAGGGTACGGGGCGCGGACGAGGCCTTAGCCCCTCGCGCCCTAGAGGAACCTAATACTCAGGTCATGCCGCCCCAGAGGCTCACCAGCAACTGGTACGTGATAACCGCGTCAGCGGGTACCCACGCTCCAATGTGGAAGGGGAGATTACTCCCCAGCCTCTCCTGCAATAGGACAGCACGTTCCTGAGCGAGCAATTCCGCGGGTCTTCTCCTCGAGAAGAGCACCAGGACGAGAAGGGGCGCCACTTAAAGGCATCCACCCTTGTGGGCATGGCCCTTGCCTGAGTGACAGTCTCCACCACTGTGGGGGGTAGATCATCCAGGAACTCCTCGTCCCATCCAGGAGCCAGACCCAGAGGTCCGGCTCGAATGCACAACGTGTCCATCCCCTGCGAGTAGGCTCTTCGCCAGGGGATTTGGCCAGGGGGAGTTGTCGTCAGGAGTATTAGCTCCGAGGACCAAGTGTAGTTGGGCCCGTAGGCGCAACTAGCAGCACTTGATACTCCCTTCCCAGACCTTGCACAGGACCTGCGCAATGAAGCTCACTGGGGGGAAGCGTACTTCCGCTTGTCCCGCGGCCAGCTGCGCGCTAGGGCCTCCGTGTCGAGGGGGCCTCGTCCAGGGAGTGCCCAGCGGTACTAGGTGGTGTTCAGGGAGGCAACAGGTCCACCTGTGCCCGCCCAAACTACACCTAAGCCGGCCCGCATGGGTGGAGCCGTCACTTCCCACGAGGTGTCAACTGACGAGAGAGCGCTTGGCTGTCTGGTTCAGGACACACGGTGGGCTTGTGACATGCAGGGGCTTTGCCACCTACTGTCTCCACGGGAGGCTGTGCGCTAGGGCCTCCGTGTCGAGGGGGACCTCGTCCAGGGAGTGGCCAGCGGTACTGGGTGGTGTTCAGGGAGGCAACAGGTCCACCTGTGCCCGCCCAAACCACACCCAAGCCAGCCCGCAGGGGTGGAGTCATCACTTCCCACGGGGTGTCAACTGACGAGAGAGCGCTTGGCTGTCTGGTTCAGGACACCCGGTGGGCATGTGACCTGCAGGGGCTTTGCCACCTGCTGTCTCCATGGGAGGAGGCGTTTTTGGGCGCCACTGGACATCTCGGCCGAGGGGACGGTTCGATCGCCTTCGCCAGAGGGGTGGCAGCCCCGGCCTGGAGCACGGGAACATCCCTGCCTCTGCTGAGGTAAGAGGATGCCAGAAGTCCGGCGGAGGTCTGGCGAGCTGGATCGAATGCCGAGACGGACCACACTCCCAGCCACCGTGATGGTTTGAAGTGCTAACCAAGCACCCAGGGACCTCACAGGGGGGGCTGCGATCTGCTTCATCAACCCGCGGGGGTTGGTTCAATGACTAGCAGTGCTGTTCCCCCCGGGGGGAACGGCTCCGCTAAATCACCTGCCAGGCGATGGCGCAGCTCGACGCACCATCGAAGCGAGAGTGCTGAGGGCTGCTTTATACTCGTCATTGCGTGCCGCCACGAAGCAACGTCGAGTTGCCAAACACCATCTTTCAGAGGGTGAGAGCGGCTGCAAGTGGGACCCAGAGAGAGACCTCTCCTTGTGAGAAGGCGGGTACTAGGCCCCCGAAGGGGCCCAGAAGGTGTTTGGGACACGGCAGGGACGGCCCCATTCCGACCATCCAGCACCCAAGGCTGGGTCGGGCCCGATGGTTCAATCTCTCTAGGTGGTCCTTCTCTCGACGTCTTCCTCCGGGGGGCCACCTGCGGGGGCACCAGAACCGGAGTCGACGCTGGAGAAGGCCAGGGCTGCTGGGGCAGACCACGTGCGAGACCTCGCTGGCCGAAAGGCGGCCGGGTCACAGCAGGCCGGTCTGTTTCTACACTGTCAAAAGGCTGCTGGAGCAGTCCTTGACAGCGCCACCAATCAGCCGACCTTGCGAGAGGGGAGTCGGGAAAGTGGCCTTTCTCGACATCGCCCCCCTGCGCAAGATTGGGTCCGAGGTATCTTTCCGGGCCACTGATGTGGACATCGTCCGACCCAGCCTGCGCTGCCACCGCGGTCCCCAGAGGGCCAGTCGGCGGCGGCACTATTTGGGTCGGTCTTACCCCGTGGGGCTCTCTTTAGCGCCCTGGCCTGCAGGATGGCCATGGCGTAAGAGTGGAGGCAGCTTGGCCCACGGCACTGCCAGCCTCAACACCAGAGATGTCGAGACCTTACATGCCCTGGACGGTGAGCCTAGGTCAAGCTCCCCAGGTGGCCGCCATCTGCGGATACTTGCGACTGCATGCTCCACCCAGGGTGCATTGACATAGTCCCTAGCTGCCTCCCCGCCCCGAGGGAAGAGAGGGCGATAGAGTCAGCTAGACGGAAGCGCGCCGAAGGGGGCGCTCCAGGTCCTACTGAACTCCTTATGCAGCTCGGTAAAACTTGGCACTTGAGCCGGGCCCAACGTGCGAAGTACCCCGCCGTGAGCACCAGGGCTGCACCGCAGTCCGAGCGAGCATGGCTGAAATCTTGACGTCTGCTCTCACCTGTGCTCGACCTCCCGAAGGAGGGAGCTTCAGGGAATCGCCAGAGTCTGATGCCAGCAGGTCGCGCTCCGATGTTGCAAGAGAAACCTCATCTCCACGGCTCGTGTCCGAGCGCATGGCTGAGGAATAAGATGGCTTAGGACCATCCTTGGGGAACTGCTAAACAAGCGAGACGGGGCGCGAGCGGTCCGTGAGCCGACCGGCTGACGGATTAACGCTCACGATAATCCCCACATCACCCTCGCTGCTCGCCGCCGCTGACGGCAGGGCCGTAGCCGCTGCGGTCACAGAACGGGAAGCAAACGAGGTGGTGGCTTGCTCTTGACAGAACATAGCCAACGTGACGCAACGTCTGAATAGCCGTCCGCCCGCAGTGACGCAACGTCTGACTAGCCATCCGCGCGCAGCGACGCAACGTCTGAATAGCCATCCGCGCGCAGTGACGCAACGTCTGACTAGCCATCCGCGCGCAGTGACGCAACGTCTGAATAGCCATCCGCGCGCCGTGCAGGCAGGACGAATCCACGAGGCTGCCACAGTGGTCGGACCCCCGAACACTTGCGGCAACCACCGTGTCCGTCCCCGTCCTCGATGAGTGTACTGCACCCAAGAGATCAGCGGGCAATGCCACGCTGAGGAAATTGCTCTTTTAGAAAAATACCTCAGGAACTGCCAGGACGCCCAGGGGAATCTCCGCTGCACCGCGTCGTAGAAATCGGCAATTCGAAGAATGTCATCAGATGCGAAGGCTCCGAAGAACAAAAGGTGAATGAATGAGCACGCCGGCTCCCCTTTATACCCGGATATCCGGGGGCGGAGCCCGGCATGCAAATTTCATTCGCCAATTTCATTGGCCTTTTCAAAATAGTCAGAGACGATTGGTTCTCAAGGGCGAACCCCATCTGTCGGCTTCGACACAACGTCGAGAGACCGACAGAAAGGGAAGCACAGTTAGTAATCTATAATGAAATCCTAAAGCATATTAAATGTAAAATCACGTTTAAACCACAATAAAAATCACAATAAAAGTCCTACAGTTCTTGCATATGGCCAAGGACGCCTTATGAGTTCACTAAGTTGCTTCACCGGAAGAGAACCGGAAAAGTGTCCAAATATGGGCACATTAATTATTTGTTTATGCGCCAACCGCGATTAAAAATGCATCCTGTTGCCTGGGATCTATTGGTGGCAGAAGCAGGGTTATTGGTTATTAAAAATAAGAGATAACGGGAATTTACCTGATTGGTATAACAGACGAGCCCCCTGCACCAGTTTTACTATAACTATGGGCTGAAGAACACTGTATTTTCAGATGCTTTGGGAAGATCTCACTTTGTTTGATTCGAACAAATAAAGTTTACTCTTTGACACCTGGACCTTCTTTGTTTGAGCAATATTTTGAAACTACAAGATCAATTTTCCACAACATCACCTGACCGTTTTGGCAAAAATAGTTGGTAAGTAGACAAATAGTGCTTTCGTGGTAAGGGGGGGGGGCGAGGGGCGACCCGGGTGGTCACCTGACCACTTTGGCAACAATAGTTGGTCAGTGGACAAATAGTGGTTGGGTGGTATGGGGGCGTGTCGGGGGGCGTGGCCCGGCAACCGAGGGACCAATCCGCGAGAGGCTTTGTGGTCCCTAGCCCACCCGCCAAAGATAGCTGGTCAGTGGGATGAATATCACGTTCGTGGTCTCCCGGGGGAAGCGCAAAAAGCCCACCCCTGGACTACGGCAATGGGATCGGGCCCATTGGCTTTAACTGGGCTGTGGACGGGCTTGGCGCCACATTGTGGATCTATGCCGAAGCACGGCTGGGGAGCTCTTCGCTTGGCGCGCCTCCCGTCCGGACCCCCTAGGGCGAGGGGGCGCGCCCCTCTGCCATTGTGCCGGGCGTCGGACCCCCGAAAAATCCGGGGGCTTCCCCGCGCAGCGTCCCCGAACCCATTTCCACGTGCCTGTTAGAGCAATGGCGATGTGGACTGCTCGCAAAAGTTTGGCACTACCTAGAGGTAACGTTAAATCCCTCCAGATATAAATGAATGAAATTCAGAATTGTGCTGTTTCGTGGTGTTTAAGATAAGCAATGTTTTTTTTGCAAGCTTTGTGGACACAGATGTAGTACTATACCTGCATTTGTGAGACATATGCATGTTTCCCATGTCAGGTTTAATTGTGCTTTGCCTCACTGTTATCAGATCTGTGTCAGTGACCTTATTTGAATTAACAGCTAATGTTGTTTGTGTCAAGTCAGGTGTGAAACTCTGAAGGACCTTTATAAGCATCTTAAATCACACAGAGACGGGAGGGATGAAGACTGTTCTGTCCCAGGCTGATAACACAGAGATGGCCCACCTGCTTATCAATCTTCATCTGTCCCGTTTTCAGGAACATGAAGATGGACTTGTTTTATGCATTTTCTTGTAATTGTTGAGATGCAAAAACTGTAGAAGCATTTATTTGGTAACCGGTTGTTGAAATGAAGCAATCTCAAAGGCAGTTCATTGAAATTATAATGTAATGGTTTTTTCGTTTTTTTTCCATTTTAGACATTGGAGGGCAGGCAGATGCTGTAAGATGGATGCTTAGTCTAGAGGGCCGTATTATTTTTGAGTGTGTGCAACAATGTTTGCTTTGTACTACATCTTCCATCTGCAGTATCATGAGGAGGCTTGTTGCACTTAAGAATTTCTTCAAAGGTATGACCTCTAAGAGTTTTTCATCCTTTTACTTTTTAGTGTATCTAAATTCTTCAATCAGAATGATTAACAAATGGTTATTGTATTCTGTGGAAATTGTTGAACCTAGACGCTTCATTGGAATTAAACCAGAACGACTCTCCAATACCTGCAGAGGAAAGGTAGTCTCCAAGAAGACCGGCAAGGTGGTGAGTAAAAATATTCATCAGTTAATCCAAAGGTTGCCTCTCTACTGAAGAATCTCATGGATTTCCCACACACACACACACACACACACACACACACACACACAGACAGCTTGTAATGCACACAGTTTGGGCTTTTCCTGGCACCAGAGATAGTATATAATGTGCAGGGTTACAGTTTTCCGTGCAGGAGAGAGCTTGTGATGCACGCGGCTCAGGCTTTTTCTTGCAGAAATTGCTATGCATGTGAGTGTTCAAAACCAGTGCACGAGTTGTTCACGCTTACTTGTCCTGATCCTTAGTTTTTATTAAGGTTTCAATGAGATGACTGACCCTGGTAATGTCACAAAGACTATTCTAGCGGAGGTAGAGGTCGTCTATGGATGCGAAAGAAATCCGTGCAGATGTTATGCATTCTGTTATAAAAGCAGGCCGTTTTATTAAGTGTATTTCTTCTTTTTCTTCCACTTCTCTGTGTTGCTTAACACACCGCTTTTTTTATAATTCTGAGCTCCATTGTCTTTCTCATGGATAAGCATAGTCGTGGCTGTTACACGAGCAGAGCATCATCATGCAACAAGTCTGCGTTATTTTTGGGGCAACTTGTTTGACGTGACTATTGACACACAGTACACATTTCATTCATTTTAAACACTGTGGCGAGACTGTAGCTTTCCAGGAGCAGGGTTGGAGATACCTTCTATAGATACTGATGAACATTTCTTCAATGTTCTGCGTGTTCAGAATTGGAGAGAGGCCAGTCAAAGTAAAATCTTGAAGTTTATTGATCAGAAGATTCAAAAATACAACAGCTGCTGGGTGGGCTGCCTCAGACGCACACGTCTCACACAAAGAAGCGACGTCTTACAAAGGACCCACACCGAAGAACAATTTTACATGGTATTTATAATATTTATGATATCTTTTCTTAGTCCGAGAAGCTGATGTCCTTTCTCGGACGTGGAATCCTGGGAACACGTCCAATCCGCTTTCTCTCCTTTGTTCTGCCTCAGCCAACCAGCTCACACTGCTTTTCCTGACTATTTGTGGAGCATCACACTAGACCCCATACCTCACCAAATTCCGACGAGCTCTGCGTAATCTGATCTTCACACACACACACATATTATTCTGGTACAGAAAGTTCACTCAAAATCAGCCCTTAACCCAACTCACACACTGGTTATATTTTCAACATATTATGCACAGTTAGTGGTCAATAATGAAATCATAAAGCATATTAAATATAAAAGCACGTTTAAACCACAATAAAAATCACAATAAAAATCCTTCAGTTTCTATGAGGTTATGAAGGTGCTCAGCCTTAGCTGCTTTTAGTGCCTTTTAATAACAATTTGCACTCTCTTTCCACGGCATTTTAAAGACTTCTAATTGAGATTTTATCCATTTGTGCTCAAATTGCGTGTTTCTCTTTTTAGGGCGCGAGTGGTGCTATTGTACCATGGTGCAATTCTCATGAATCTTTTTTGACTGCATAGGTGCGACAGCTTCTAATGCATTAGAGAAAATAGTACCCAATTTGCTGGTCATGTCATCGAGCGATTCTTTATTTATTGGTATGGTTATTAAAGGAGTCAGATCTGGCAAGCTCTTTGCGAAACTATCTTTAGTAGCGGAGGTGATTGTTCTACCCTGTCGATAACGAGTTAAAGGGCTGATTCCTGACGTGCGCAAAGTGATCGGTGACATCGTTGTAATGGAAATTTTCTAGTCTAGCTTCTTGATGTGTCTGTCTATATGTTTATGAAGTTTCTAGTGTATGATTAAATCGATGAGTGGGTCCTTTGATGTTTTGTATTACTCCAAAAGATTGTAGTAGTTCTGTAAACGCCACTGCTAATGCATCGTTAGCGCTATCTACATGGATATTAAAATCTCCGACAATTAGTATTTTATCAACGTTAACCAATAGGTCCGATAATAACACAAACTCTTTCAGAAAATCAGTGTAGGGACCACAGGGTCTATACACAGTAGCCAATGTAAAAGAAAGCAATGTTTTTTTACTTTTGTTTGTTCAACGCAAGCACTTCAAATGATTAAAATGTATGCTCTTAGTTACTATAAGAACGTTTCTAAAGATTGTAGCGACACCACCACCCCGACGTGGCTCATGCATATAACAGTAGCTTGGTGGGGTACACTCATTTAGACCGAAATAATCATTTGGTTTAAGCCAGGTCTCTGTAAGACAGAGTATATCAAAACTGTTGTCCGTGATCATTTCATTTACAATAACTGCCTTTGAATTTAGTGATCTAATATTAAGTAGGCCGAACTTTATGAATTGGTTTTGGTTGTTTATTACATTGTCTTCAGGTTAAATCACGATCAGATTTTTTCTCTGACTTTTGCCAAAATATTTACTTTGTAGTAGGGCTGGGCGATATGGAATTTTTTTTATCACGATATGTTTTTCCATATTGATCGATCTCGATTATTTTCACGATATGTCGTTTTTGCAGATGCTGCCAGTGTAAGGGACATCCTGAAGCTTGAAAAAACAAGAGATTCACTGAAACTTTTAAGTTAAAAGTTTAATAACAAATTCAACAATATCAATATGCCTTCCAATAATGAGCACAACATATTTTTGTTAAGGTCTTCATGCAGACAAAGAATTCACATTACACTCCCACATTGTATGAATCTTTCCATTGGTCAAGAGAGCATTGGCCTACAACTGGCAAAAGAAAATTTAGAGCAGCGCTCTTTCGCTCAAACAGAGTTTTATATGCTTTCAAACAAGTGCAAACTAGTAAGTGACTGCCGTCTTTTTCCACTGTGCTCAGGGGCATCATATCTTTAGCGAGGCAATAAGTAACAGCGCTCGTTATATTTTTGCACCGCTTTGATTTTTTTCATACAGGGAAATGGCTGCAAAGCACGACTTGATGGATTGTTGTTTAACATAGCCGCTCCCGCTAGCGATGCTAACAGGCGACATAGTGGTCTTGCTTGGCTGTGTGTGTGGTGTCGTGCCAGTTTGAGCTCGCAGAGTCACACTCTCAGAGTAATTACTGGGGTGGTGCCGTCTCAGGTGATGGAAAAGATTTGTTGTATTCCCCGTCCTGGCTGGTACCAACCGCCGGTAATTTTTGCAGACCGGCTTCGCCTGCTCCTGGTCGCTTTTGCCATATCCAAACCACGTCCACACAATTGATGTCGTGTTACCTTTTTTTTTTTCAACAATGTCATCGGTCTCGAGTGATGTAGTGATGTCGCCTTCACGTTCGGCATTATTTTCGCTGTCCTCAACTTCAGTGTCGCTAATTTTTTCTCCTTTTTCCAACTTTTTTTTCACTCTCTCGGTCTTCTTCTGTTTACTGTAGCCACGCGGCTCGCTGAGAAGTGGTCGTGTACTACCGGCATACCGCAGCCGGCGGACTAGTTGTTGCGCTTACTTTTTCATGTGATATCGAATAATATGTCCCAAGCATATTATCGAAATCGTTAAATTTTTTATCGCGATCCCGTATCGAGATAGAATTATCGCCCAGCCCTACTTTGTAGTATTATTAGGGGGACACATACGGTCTCTATATATTTTGAAGCAGTAACATTTATAACAGTTGAGGAGCACAGACTATGATTAAAGTTTGGACTTACCGGAGGGAGACTTACCGGAGGGAGATATAGTCAATGTTTCAGGAACCTGAAAACAACTAAAATTTGTCATTAGATGTAAATGGTAATGCATTTGAAGCATGCACTGATCAAGACTGTTATTTAGTACATCTTTACTGTAAACAAATTATTTCTTTGGATTTATTGTTATGTTGTGTGTTTTAAAATATATCTAAATATGGAAATCCCATAGGCACTCCTATTCTTTCAGATGTTGGAGACCAAGATATGGAAGAAAGACCACAAAAAGTAAGAGAAACTGGTTTCTTTTTTTTGATTGATTTTTAAATAACATAAAGACGTTCTAAAACTTTTTAGTATCATTGGTAAATATGAGCAAAATGGCTGTAAAAATAAGAATCTGAATTGTTTCTCCTTTTGATTCTTTATTTAAAAATATGGAAATTTATACATTTAATTTAAAAAAAAAGATTTTGGCATTAACGTAACATTGATGACATGACTTATATGTTTTTCTTTAATACACCCTGGACACATTTGAGCATGTCTGTATATTTTCTTCAAACAGATACAAAATGCAGAAACAATATCTCAGGCAAGAGAAGCAGTAATGCAAGCTTCTGAGACACTGACAGTGCTGGGGACAATGCGGTACATTAACTCCATGGAAGAAAGAGACAGTCTAGTAAATCACTCTATTGACCAGTATGTTGAAGGATGTTTAGGGGATATCAAAAGTGAGTTTTGTATTTTTTATAATGTAAATGAGGTTGAAATATTTTTTAAGTATTAAAACTAGTGTGTTTCCTCATTTAGATTCATGGATGGTTTGAGCACACTTGGACTTGCTGAGACAACCCAGTCCTATCCAGCACACTTCAGATCAATATTTCTGGGAAACACACATCAGCTCACTGCAGAAAATTTAATTGACTTATTTCAGCCGATACTTTCCAGTGTAGGGAGTAGCCGGCAAAGAGAGGAGAGCAGAGTGCTGTGCTACTGGAGAGATTGCTTGATTGATATGGAAGGTAACTGACAAAATATTTTGTTCTATAGCATTTAATTCTGTATTGTTGTATGTTTAGTATTGTTTTTGTGAGGTAATTACGGTACTCACATTTGCTGCTGTAAAGTTTAGAAAAGTTTCATACCTTGTACTAGGAGGTTAAGCTGAATAAGTGAGTGTGCATTGCTTTGCAGGTGGAGACTGTGCAAATGTAACTCTTGAGGATATCCTTATTTTGCATCTGGACTCGCCAGGATTCCTCCACTTGGATTTCCAGTCCAACCTGCGCTGGAATTTTTACATTCTATGGACAACAAAGACAAGCCTCTCCCCGAAGCCAATACCTGCAGTATAGTTCTTCGTTTACCTATACACAGAACTTATACCGAGTTTAAGTCCTGGATGGAGTCTGGAATCATTCAGGCCCCTACATTTGGAGTGGCTGTCATGCTGCGGGAGAAGAGAAATATTTTATTTTGTTGCAGCAGTATAGCGCAATCTGTTTACCTTTGTAACTATAGCAACATAATACCGGCGCATGCATCAGGAAGTAGATCGCTGTGCGGTGGTCAGTTGCAGCAGTGTGCGAGCTCTACCAGTCGCTTTTTCCTCTTCTCTTTTGCTAAAGCAACGTCTGAGTATTTCTTATCGTGCAATATTACAATAGTGCCTATTTTCACCTTTTGTAAGAATATTGAGACAGCTAAGTTAGCTTTATGTTTATTACTGCCGATTGTTTACTAGCTCGATTGCGTTAACAAATAGATCACCGCTGTGTAGATAATCCGCACTGTTCCCTCTGTTACTTTGTATTTGGGTTTAATATTAATATATACTTTATTTGTATTGTATTGCAGTTTCACAATATTCTCAGTGAACTTCATGGAAATGTATCATCTGTGCCCTGGAGTTTATTGGTAGTGTTTAAGCTCAATGGAGCACAGTCCATGAAAGTGGCTTAATGCATTATTAAAAAAATTCTCAATGCTGCTTGCATGCGTTACCATCATACATTTAGCTATAGGCCTATTCCCCAGTTCTAACATTTTGTGTTTAAAACAATGTTCTGTTTCTTAATGTTGTTTTCTATATGTTAAATTTGCATTGTGCTTTTTTAAGGTCCCTAACATTTAAAGTAACTGTTTAGGAGTATTAATTAAATTGTTAAACTATATTTTCTGTTCTTTTAATATGTATTACACTTTAAATGTATAAAGGTATAACATTCTCTTAGTATGCAGCATAGTATCCTTGCATAAAACATTGTTAGGTATTGCTAGCTTTTATTAAAAGAAAATATTACATACAGAGTACATGTGAACACAATTAAATTAGTCACTATTGATAGTGCAATGATAAGAAGCCAAGGACTTCCTGAAGCACATCAATTCCAAGGATGTTTCTTGCTCCACTTAATGGATCAATCTGTCTTTTGCTGGTGTTCTTCAGACATTGTAAACTGGTTGTCTGGGACTACAACATCCTGAGACCAGTGAAAGTCAGGTAAAGGATTTGGGACTCCTTGAGGTATGTCTGCATCATTTTGGAAAATTCCACGTAATCCTGTAAAACTTCGACGTTGCATTGCAAGGCAGCCCCTTACAAACATTTGGTACGGTGACATGTACCTTGCAGTTCTCAATCTGTTGTAATTCCACTGATTAACAAAAAACCTTAAATCCCTATTGATCCTGGGCAGGTACACATAATGCAGAGCCCACATGTGCATCTCATTAATAGGATCAATCAACCCATCTTCTTCCAGCTGTGTGAAGAGAGAGTGGTAAACATTTACAGTACCTCTCCAAACATCTCCCCACAACCTTTCAATTCTTTGGTTGTGGGTGCTCCTGCCTCTTATTGCACTACCTCTGCCATGCCCTTGAAAAACTTCCATGAAAAGTCAAACAGCATTGTTCTCCCCACCATGGTCATAGCGTACTCTGTGAAATATGAATTCTTTTCATGCAGTGCTATAAATTTGTTTCTGATTATGTGCAATCCCCATTATCAAACCCATGACCTCTGACTTGCTTTAACAACTAAGGTACATGAGAGCCTAAACAAAGTTTATGCATGTTATTTTATTAAACAAGTAATAATGGGCTTGTTCTTGTCACGCAAATAAGAACAGTGGAGGCAAATGCAAGTAATCTGGTTTAATGTGCAGAGTAATCCAGCTAAACAAAGAGCCGTAAATAATCCTCAGCGACTGTCCAAGAGTTCGCAGACAGAGTCCGAAAGGAAGAGTAGCGCAGGCAAGTCCAGGGCAACTTGGTAGTCCGGAGGATCAGAGAGGGGATGTAGTAATTACAAAAACAAGGCGTGAGGCGAGAACTGGAAACAGACTAAACACAGGTAACCGGAACTGCAACGCAGGGACACGAGGAAAGACTGCACAACACCGGAGACAATGATCTGACAACACAAGATGTTCAAGGTGAGTATATATATATACAAAAGATGATGAGAATCAGCTGGTGCTGATTCTCCTGGAGGATCATCAGTGACCACGCCTACACAATCCGGTACATACATAAAAACAGTGCAAGGAGGAATCAATGAATTTCCCAACCGTGACAGTTCTTTAGCAAGTAAATATTTTGATAATTATACATAAACGTTAATCTATATTTTAGATCCATTGATTAACTGTTCCTAAAATTATTCTTTTACTCATGATGATGGCCAGGCAATCTTTAGATGACCATTAGGTATAAACATCCGCCATTTACACAAGTGTTTGGCATTTTAGCAAGCAATTTGATAGAAATCTTACCCAAACTCCATAGAACAGCTACATCAATAATATGTTGCCAAGTTAAACGTCACGACAGAAAATTACTGCACTGTTTTTTTTGCTAACTGATAGTAAATGTTTAAGCATAAATAAACTATCCTCTCAAACGATGAGATTATTTAAATTAAGCTTGTTACTCTGTGCTTACTTTGTCCCTTAACATGTAACGACACCCATACGACTTTATCAAAGGTAGGACGTTACCGTTTGATGGCTGGCTTGATCCAATGTTTCGAATTTCTTGCAGGAACTCTTCGACTATAGCGACCTTTGATTCTGCAGCGTCCACTTCTATGAGCCTTCCACTTGCCCACTGCAAGCTTCTTACATGCCGTTAGGATACCATGTAGACACATTCAATTTATTGGATGGTCCGCGGCCGTAGGTTCGTGGATGCTGCGTGCCGGACCCCCAAAATTTGTGTGTGGTGCCACGGCGACGTCCGTCTATCCCCCATGCCCCAAGGGGTCCTGCGGACTCGGGTGGGCCATCTGGCGCCCAGGCGAAGCAGCGGGGAGGGGTCAGTTTTTCACCCAAAGTAATTCTTGCAGTTTAGCCATTATACACCAGGGACATTGCACGTACCACCGCAGGCTTAATTGAATGGTCCCGACGCTAGACGTTTTGATGGCTGGGGGTATCGTGTTGCGACCCGGTCCCCAATTACGAAAGACCCCCCCCGACTATTTTTCCCCCTGACCCACTACCTCCCCCCATGAGAGGTGGGGTCACCGGCCACGCCCCCCCATTCCCACGGACCCGCTATTCTGCCACCTGACCACCTATCTTGGCAATCTCCGCCCGGGAGAGGCTGGGTTTGCGTGGGTCCACTGGCCACCCCCCCCCCATCCCGCAGACCCACTATTCTGCCCATTTGCCACTACAGTATAATTGTGTCCACAAAACCACTATTCTGCCCAGTTGCAAAATACGTAGCTATGTGTCCACGAAACCACTATTCTGCCCAGTTTCCAATACGTTCATTACATTATACATGTACATTATAGGAATCATGTGATTTCTAATGTGCATTGTTAGACTGCATTATATGTATGTTGATTTAAACTTTGTCAACTTACGGTTAAACATTGTTAAATAGCTTTATATTATTAGATATATTCTGTAATTTACATGGTGACAAGGTTGACATTATTCTGAAAAAAAATGTGACATATTTGAATAGAGCAGCTAGTAAATTTGGTTTCCATAAATGGTACGTTGATCTTGATGTCCAATTCCAGGTTGCCGTGGGAACAGGAACAAAGAAGCCTGTTTGGAAGAATCGGGTAGCAAACTTAAGCAATAGTTGTGCAGTCATATCAAAGAGACAATGCATTTAGAAAAATCTAATTTTATTTATGACATGGATGGGTAATTATAAACGTATGCAAACAAACTATATACAATCATTTTAAAACTACGAATCTACCATATTTAACAATGAATAAAGTATAATATATTTTTAAAAACTATTTACACATAACACAAGAACACAGAACTAAAAAAAACTACAAATCCATTAAAAAAACTAAAACCCAGATCTTTGACTTCATTGATGGTGAAGTTGTGATCTGAAAGGAAAAGGAGAGAGTTCATTAAATTACTGACTTTTTTCCACCATAGAAGCATCGAAAGCACTATTGAACACCTACTCATAGCTTCATGAATGGCCTCTTCCTCTGAAAGGGTGATGGTGGGAATATCTGTGATAAAACAAAGCATTAATTTCGTTTTCAGCGTTGGAATGCTAACTCACTAACAAACTAACTAAGATTACAGTGACGGCTTAAGACCTACCAAGGTTTTCCAGCATTTCCCGTTCATCCTCGCTAAACAAGAGGGGACTGAATAAGCTACCCTTGTTGACAAAGGCTGCAGAGGCAGGAAAGGGAGTGAAGATGTGTGGGGGTAGGGCTTAAAGGAAGGGGTGGTCTGCACTTCAGGGAAGGCACTGCCGGGAGGGCTGAGGTAAGGGGTGGTGTGCTCAGGTGTAAAAGAGGGGCTGAAGGGAGGGGGTGGCAGGCACGGCACTGCCAGGAGGGCTGAGGTTAGGGGTGGTTGCCTCAGGAGTCACACAGGGACAGCTGGTGGCAGGTGAGGCAGAGGAAGAAGGGATGGGGGATGAGCTGTCTGAGCTTACGCTGGGGGTAAGAGTCTCAGGAGCGATGGGGTTTCCTGGAAAAACAACACGAGTGTCACAGAACACTTCAGATGTATTATGTCACGGGAGAGCAGTTGAGTAGTCTACACACTTTTAATTGACAACCTAACACCTACCTCATCCATCCTGGTTACCAAGGGGATGTCAGGGTTGCTGGCCTCCCGCTGCCGCAAATTCTCCATGGTGACCTCTCTCTCCATTTTTATTAATCATATGTTTCTTCGTATTTGACTGGAAAAGACAAATTGACTATTAGAAAACAAAGCTCAAAGGAAGCAATGAAGTGTGTTTTATGAATGACTTACAGATATGTCTTTGTGTGAAGCTTTAAAGTGTTTTTCGAACTGTTTAAAGAACACATTGCACAAGGGGCAGGTCTGTCCTCCGAGATAGACCCTACCCTGCCAACTTCTGCCATAGCTGGCGCTCCTGTAGGATTTGGATTCCATGGAACCCCCTCAGGTGCTGCTTAAAGTTGGTAATGTCCCTGTTGCACAGGGGACAGTTAGACTGTGGAACCTGGGAAACAAAAAAACACAAAGGAAGTTTCATGTAATTCGATCATGCACAAGGTTCAAATGAGCTGACATGCATGCAGGGCAGACATCAGATGCAGTAAAAATACACAAGTTAGAATGAAAACACATGCCATTGAATGTAATACATTGCCTGTAGAAAGAAGAAAAGAGGATTTAGACACAATAACCACACAGAAACAGAAATAAGCTCAAAAATAGTGGGACCCGCAGCTTACGTGGCCGACCGGAGGTCAGTAAAAGTAGGAAGCCCCTTTGATGTTTTCGGAAGCCCCATCTCCGCCCAAGCCACCTGAAAATAGTTATTCAGGTTCTTGCAAGGATTCGGGGTCGATGTGAAAAAAATGAACTTTGCCTCCGTCCCGCCCACCAATTCGTCATTCATGTTCAGGAACAGCTCAAACCACTTAAACTCCTCCATGGAGAGTGCGACTTGGGGGGATCCGAAGGCCTGATTGGTCTTGCGCATGTTGACCTGCGAAACAAAATGCAAGAAAACGTGTGTCAGAATTGAGTCGAGAGGAGACGTGGCATGAGAAGAGACACACAGACACACACAGAGGTAGATCACTTACATTGATCAAGTATGTAGTTGCTGTCTTAGTCGCGTTCCTGACCTCATCTATGGTCATATTCTGGAACACCTTCACAGTGGTGACCATAGATGGAGGCCAGGAATGCAGTGACATACCCGTACAGCCGGAACTGGGTCTTTTGGGTCTTATCCTTTTCTAGTTCATCTGTGGAAACACACAAAACAGCACCATTAGTAAAGGTTAGTGAACTGTAACTAACAACTAAGGACATCGACTTACCGAAAATCTTTGGGATGCTTCTCTTGGCCTCCTCCCTGCACTTCTCCAAGAGAAGCTGCCCGTCTTTGGCCCGTTTCACGGCCATGGGGTGCAACGTGACCGGGCGCTTCATGCACCGCAGCATCATCCTCACTCCCTTCTGATTGCGAACAAGACCACCTTGAACAGGCGGCAGTTCGGAGGGGGTGTGGCGGCCACGTAGTCCAGAAACTGGACTAGGTAATTTTTTAGGTAATGGTTGATGGTCGTGTCCTTTATTTCCATCACCTTCAATTTCTTCAACCACCTGCAGACAGACAGACAGACAGACAAACAAAGAGACAGACAAATGGTCAGTCTGCAATTGCGAAACACTGTTTTGTCACAAAAAACGTGTGCAACTGGACTCACCTACGCATCCTCTCTGTGTCATTTAAGAACTCTAGGGTCTGGAGCTTGCCCTCTTTCGGCCATATAAGCGATACATTTTTTTATTCTGTATACTTTGCTAACCACGTTATCGTGCAGCTTCGGGGTGGGGTCCGGACCCTCTTGGTGTGCGCTATATTGCTCCATCAGTTGATCTGGAAAGAGAAACAACAAAAAAGAGACAGGTTAACAAAAAGACACACAAAACAGCACGTAACTTTCAAGGGGCCACAGGGGCAAAGTCAAACTCACTCAAAATAGCGACATGGTCCGGGAACTGGGGGTGGCTCGGCTCTGCCGACAGCTGGGAGGAGGAGGAACATGGAATTGCAGCGTCAAAGGCTGGCTGCACTGGAGAGGGGCGGCACTTCGTCTTCTTCCTCATGGTCTTCATCGAACACCAAGGAGGAGACCTGCTAGCACTGAGATTTGAACCAGCAACCTTCTGATCACAAGCCCAACGCTCTAACCCCCAGGCCAATCGAACCGAAGCTCAACGCACGAGGCTTCCTCAAAGATCTTCCCATTCATATCCATCAGTCCTCATTGACTTTGCATTGGAAGATACATTTCTGCAAGGAGATACATTTTTGGACGTTCTTACATTGTCAGAGCAAATATTTTCCTTGAGGCACGCGATGGATGCGTGTCGTGTCACAATCCATACCAGGTCCGCAGTCAAGTGTGCATTTCTTGCACGTTTGGACCCAAAACCACACCACATTTCGTCCGTTGTGTGTTGCGACCACAGGCTTGGGCCGACAGTGCCACGTCTTGCCGATCTTGGTCACAGAAAGACCCTCGCATACGGCCACCCAACACTCACTTCTCATAGTCCGCACGTGGTCAGTGCTGGAGCTTAGTGGGTCAGTGGGCGTAATAGTGCCTGCAAGGGCAACCCATATGTGGTCAGGGGGCACAATAGTTGATTCGTATGCGAGGGGGTGGAGCTTAATGGGTCAGTGGGCACAATAGTGCTTCAACGGGCAACAGGATGGGTTGGTATGTGGTCAGGGGGCACAATAGGTGTTTCGTGGGCGAGGGGGCGTGGCTTAGTGGGTCACATGTGGTCAGGGGGCAACATAGTACTTTGCCGGGACGAGTGGGCATTGACATCTTTGGTTTTGATGTTAGGTGGGCGAAAAACCAGCTTCGAAGGCACACAAGGGACCACCATGGCTCGATGGCGCCTCGAGTGGAGCCCATATCCCCATGGTAAGGGGAAATTTTGGAGGTTATGATTCCTTTGCACTACTATTCGTCCAATGGCAATTTATATCAATGGGCGAAAATCCCACGAACCCACTAAATGTCCTTACCATCATTTCTAATCTATTAAAAACGCAATCAAAATCACAAATACAGAAAGATTGATAACACAAAAGCGTTTGAAAAACAATTCCCGCCATATTCCATATCCCGCGAGCTTGTTTGAAACCTTCGCGCGAGCATGGCATCCAATGTGCGTGCAATACAAACCCTCGCGCGCGCATGACATCTTCTGTGTAGATACTTACGTATTAGAAAACGTAATGGTTTACCTACACTATTGATACCACGCAGGCGATGAAACATTTGACGGCCAGGCGGCATATTTTTTGTTTTGTAGGCTAACGTTACATAGTTTAACCGTTCACGGCGAGTCTGTTTTTATGTTTTTAAATGCTGCTTACGTTACCATTATGATGTGTTTATGTGGTTGCCAATCCAAAATAATAGAGTGGTTACATGAACATACACTCACTGGCCACTTTATTAAGTACACCTTACTAGTACCGGGTTGGACCCCTTTTGCCTTCAGAACTGTCTTAATCTTTCGTGGCATAGATTCAACAAGGTACTGGAAACATTCCTCAAGAGATTTTGGTCCATATTGACATGATAGCTTCACGCAGTTGCATCAGATTTGTCGGCTGCACATCCATGATGCAAATCTCCCGTTCCACTACATCCCAAAGTTGCTCTATTGGATTGAGATCTGGTGACCGTGGAGGCCATTTCAGTACAGCGAACTCATTGTCATGTTCAATAAACCAGTCTGAGATGATTCGCTTTATGACATGGCTCGTTATCCTGCTGTAAGTAGCCATCAGAAGAGGGGTACACTGTGGTCATAAAGGAATGGACAATCCAACAACAATACTCAGGTAGGCTGTGGCGTTGAGATGATGCTCAATTGGTACTAATGGGCCCAAAATATCCCCCACACCATTACACCACCACCACCAGCCTGAACCGTTGATACAAGGCAGGATGGATCCATGCTTTCATGTTGTTGACGCCAAATTCTGACCCTACCATCCGAATATTGCAGCAGAAATTGAGACTCAGACCAGGCAACGTTTTTCCAATCTTCTATTTTCCAATTTTGGTGAGACTGTGTGATTTGTAGCCTCAGTTTCCTGTTCTTAGCTGTCAGGAGTGGCACCCGGTGTGGTCTTCTGCTGCTGTAGCCAATCCGCCTCAAGGTTTGACGTGTTGTGCATTCAGGGATGCTCTTCTGCATACCTCGGTTGTAACGAGTGGTATTTCAGTTACTGTTGCCTTTCTATCAGCTCGAACCATCTGGCCAGTCTCCTCTGGCATCAACAAGGCATTTGTGTCCACAGAACTGCCGCTCACTGGATATTTTCTCTTTTTCGGACCATTCTCTGTAAACCCTAGAGATGGTTGTGCGTGAAAATCCCAGTACATCAGCACTTTCTGAAATACTCAGACCAGCCCGTCTGGCACCAACAACCATGCCATCTTCAAAGTCACTTAAATCACCTTTCTTCCCCATTCTGACGCTTGGTTTGAACTGCAGCAGATTGTCCTGACCATGTCTGTCATGTGATTGGCTGAATAGAAATTTGTGTTAACGACCAGTTGGACAGGTGTACCTTTTAAAGTGGCCAGTGAGTGTTAATGATTTTGGTTACACGTGGAGTAAAGTAATTTTATCGACTGCAAATCTTCAGTTTCCTCCAAACTACATTTTGCGATTCATTGCTGTATGGCATCTCTATTTACCTTACCGTGTTTCGATCTGAGGTCAGTAGTATTGTCAAAGACTGTTTGTGTCGTTTTGTTTTATTAAAATCTGATAATACTAGTTAACTTTAAATGTAGTAATTTATTAGTATGGGTCTATATAGGCTAATATATCTATCCATTTAATCTAAATTAGTAAAATAATCCCTTCAATGGCGTTTACAGAAGCCAATAAGGAACATAACACGTATGTCTAACTAGACTATATTAATTTACATAAAGAAAGAACTACAAAGTACGGGGAAACATTACAGTATTTCAAACTGACTTGACAGAACGCATAGTGAAATGAGACCAGTTGGACAGCAGCAAAGTAAATTGAGTATTGTATTTTCCATCCAACCATTTTCTTACGCTTATCCGGGGCCGGGTCGCGGGGGCAGCAGTCTAAGCAGAGATGCCGAGACATCCCTCACCCTAGACACTTCCTCTAGCTCTTCCGGGGGGACACCGAGGCGTTCCCAGGCCAGCCGGGAGACATAGTCCCACCAGCGTGTCCTAGGTCTTCCCCGGGGTCTCCTCCCGGTCGGACGGGCCTGGAATACCTTCCGGGGAAGGCATCCGGAACAGATGCCCAAGCCACCTCAACTGACCCCTCTCGATGTGGAGGAGCAGCGGCTCTACTCCGAGCTCCTCCCAGGTGACCGAGCTTCTCACCCTATCTCTAAGGGATCGCCCAGCCACCCTGCGGAGGAAGCTCATTTCGGCCGCCTGTATCCGGGATCTTGTCCTTTCGGTCATGACCCAAAGCTCATGGCCATAGGTGAGAGTAGGAACATAGATTGACCCGTAAATTGGGAGCTTCGCCCTGCGGCTTAGCTCTTTCTTCACCACGACAGACCAGTACATCGACCGCATTACTGCAGAAGCTGCACCGATCCGTCTGTCAATCTCCCGTTCCATCCTTTCCTCACTCGTGAACAAGACCCCAAGACACTTAAACTCCTCCACTTGAGGCAGGAACTCTCCACCAACCTGAAGTGGGCAAGCCACCCTTTTCCGACTGAGTACCATGGCCTCGGATTTGGAGGTACTGATTTTCATTCCAGCCGCTTCACACTCGGCTGTCCGTCAAACCGTCCCAGTGCATGCTGAAGGTCCTGGTTTGAAGGGGCCAACACGACAACATAATCCGCAAATAGCAGAGACGAGATCGTGTGGTCCCCAAACCTGACACCCTCCGGCCCCTGGCCGCACCTAGAAATTCTGTCCATAAAAATTACGAACAGAACCGGTGACAAAGGGCAGCCCTGTCGGAGTCCGACATGCACTGGGAACAAACCCGACTTACTGCCGGCAATGCGAACCAAGCTCCTGCTTCGGTCGTACAGGGACCTGACAGCCCTTAGCAAATGACCACAGACCCCATACTCCCAAAGCACCCTCCACAGGATGCTGTGAGGGACACAGACGAATGCCTTCTCCAAATCCACAAAACACATGTGGATTAGTTGGGCAAACTCCAATGAACCCTCCAGCACTCTGTAGAGGGTATAGAGCTGGTCCAGCGTTCCAAAGCCCGGACGAAAACCACACTGTTCCTCCTGAATCCGAGGTTCTACTATCGGCCGTATTCTCCTTTCCAGTACCCTGGCATAGACTTCCCCGGGAAGGCTGAGAAGTGTGATCCCCCTATAGTTGAACACACCCTCCGGTCCCCCTTCTTAAAAAGAGGGACCACCAGCCCGGTCTGCCATCCCAGAGGCACTGTCCCCGACCGCCACGCGATGCTGCAGAGGCGTGTCAGCCAAGACAGCCCCACAACATCCAGAGACTTGAGGTACTCAGGGCGAATCTCATCCACCCCGGAGCCTTGCCACCGAGGAGTTTCTTGACTACCTCAGTGACTTCGGCTTGGGTGATGGACGAGTCCACCTCTGAGCCCTCAGCCTCTGATTCCTCAATGGAAGATGTGACGGTGGGATTGAGGAGATCCTCAAAGTACTCCTTCCACCGTCCGACGACATCCCCAGTTGAGGTCAACAGCTTCCCGCCTAGGGTGTCCTGGTGCCACGTGCACTGATGGACACCCTTATGCTTGAACATGGTGTTCGTTATAGACAAACTGTGACTAGCACAGAAGTCCATTAACTGAACACCGCTCGGGTTCAGATCAGGGGGGCCGTTCCTCCCAATCACGCCCCTCCAGGTGTCACTCTCGTTGCCCACATGGGCGTTGAAGTCCTCCAGTAGGACGACGGAGTCCCCAGTCGGAGCACTTTCCAGCACCCCTCCCATGGACTCCAAGAAGGTCGGGTACTCTGCACTGCCGTTCGGCCCGTAGGCACAAACAACAGTGAGAGACCTAACCCCGACCGGTAGGCGCAGGGAAATTACCCTCTCGTTCACCGGGGTAAACTCCAACACGTGGCGGGAGAGCTGGGGGGCTATAAGCAAACCCACACCAGCCCGCCGCCTCTCACCATGGGCAACTCCAGAGTGATGAAGTGTCCATCCTCTCTCGAGTGTGGTTCCAGAGCCCAAGCCATGCGTAGAGGTGATCCTGACTATCTCTAGTTGGAACCTCTCAACTTCACGCACCATCTCAGGCTCCTTCCCCGCCAGCGACGTGACGTTCCACGTCCCTAGAGCTAGCTTCCATATCCAGGGATCGGGCTGTCGAGGCACTCTCCTCCGACTGCCGATCCACTATGCACCGACCCCCTATGGTCCCTCCCGCACGTGGTGAGCCCATGGGAAGGCGGCCCCACGTCGCTCCTTCGGGCTGAGCCCGGCCGGACCCCGTGGGGAAAGGCCCTGCCACCAGACGCTCGCATACGAGCACCGACCCTGGGCCTGGCTCCAGGGTGGTGCCCTGGTTGCGCCATACCGGGCGACGTCACGGTCCTTTGTATATTTATCATCATAAGGGATTTTTGAATTGTATTGTATTTTAAAAAACATTACAAAATATAACAAATTGTACCCACTCCCCCCACCACACGCACACCCAAGCACACACACACACCCCAACACTGTCTATGGGTGACTGTGCACGCCACATCCAGCATTTACTCTCAGGTCAAGGGTGTCTCTGCAAATTGTAATGAAAGTTTCCATGTCCTGGCTATTTTCAAAAATGAAAGTGAAAGGCTCCTTGGCATCCCACTCCGTCGACTCAATCAGCACCCTCCTCGCATTCATCTGTTCATCACAGGGCCAGATTGACACTTCACTGTAGCCTACCCTGGGCAACAATTTTCAAGGGCCCCGTCATCACAACCCCAGGTTCACCATAATCTGGCAAAATACAGAATTAACATACTCAATATTTCAATGACTAACTGCCATCAAGTGCATTTTGATGTACAGATGTGCAAATGCTCATAGAGCTACAAATGCACCACTGTGTTCTCTTATCAAGACAACTCAGTCATTATGTTATGAAAACAAAACACATCAGCATCAAAATTGACCCACTACACAGTCACAAAAAATAAATAAGCAACGACTTTCAAAGCATCCAATATTTATTTAACATCACCTACTCCCAACACAAATGCATAGAATTGATAGAGCCATCACAGAGGAAATTCACAGACAAGACACAAACAAAAATCCATTGAATCTATCTCCTAGAATCAAGTAGCATTTTGGTCCTCAGCTCATTTTAAACAGAAATCACCGTCTCCCTGAGAATTCAATAGGACAATCAAGTTAGAGTGCAATATAAACATTTTGAAATCTGCTGTTTTCTCGCAACAACAATAAACAAACAAAATTTACAGCATTTTCATGGAGCCACCACAGGTAACAAATGTATCAAATGCAGTATCATCTGCTCCTAAAGTCTTTTGAACTTGATTTAAAACAGAGAACAACCTGTCACATCACAGTTCAAGGCAAGGGTTAAACATTTTAGTGCAATATAAACATTTGGAAATCTGTCAATTTATCTCAATTAGACAAGACAAAAAGAAATGCTAAATAATCTGGCAAAATACACAATTTGAATCCTGAATAATGGGGAAGAGTATGTTTCATTTTGAAACGCTTGATTTCATTTGGCAAACACATCTTACATTAGCATTTTTCTTGACTTTGAATTGAAACAGGGGCTGCTCGCAGACTCGACGAGTGGTTCAGATGGCGGTTAGATTCAAGACCCATCACCGCTTCCCTCAATGGTCGAACTCGCAGCAGAATCCGGGTCGTAGGTTGAAGATGCTGCTGGGAGCTCATCGCTTTCGGGGCTGTGAACATTAGCTAGAGCCGGCAGTGAAGAAATGTCCTGGCTAGCTGAGCTGTCCTAATTGACGGATGGTGCCTTAGCAGACTAGTTGCTAATGTTTACTAGCGTAAAGATATTCCCTATTTTCGGTATATATTTTAAATTTTCTGCGTTCCTGATATCCTTCTCCCTTTCTCATTTCCGATTAGCGCTCCCACTTAGCTACTCCATGTTTGCATTTTTTGAGTTGTGTTGAGTTGTAGCGCATGCCGTCACGAGACCAGTTCAGTGCACATTGATTGGTGTTACCGACCGTATTGCCCATATGGTTAATCCGGCCCTGGGTCATCATGATCCAACAGCATGTATGGCGGTTCTTGCACCTTGCCAGTGAAAAGCCCAGGACTGTTCCTCACAATTTATTTCGCCTGGTACATGTGTTTCAATGTGAGGGGCAGCTCCTCGACTTCAACCTGTTGCCCCTTTAATAAAGTAAAAAAGGTTGCTATTAATATGGTTGAAATTACAATAAAATCCACTTGATTTCACCTGTTATGGTGTATAAAGCTATATAATGTATGAGTTTTATAAATTTTACATAGAATTATTGAATTGACAAACTTTTCCAAAATATTCCTATTTTGTGAGACCTACCTGTATAGATAGCATAGGTGAAAATGGTTGTCTGGTTAGTTTGGCCATACCTTGACTATTTGGGATCAAGAATCCTATAAATAGGTGGTAGGGTGCCTACCATCAGCTGTTCAGCCTCCTCGGTTCAAAAGGCAAAGTGCTGCCCCTGCCTTTTCAAAAGTCAGAGTATGGTACTTTTATATAGCCTAATTGTAAAGCATAACAATGTTTAACTGCTTGAAATGTGTCCAACCTTGTGATTGAGAATTTCTCCAGAATCTGGAGACACTACCCCTTCCGAATGATGGTATGTCAATCTGTGTATACACATGTAATATTGGAGATTGCATTGATTGTTCTCTAACATTCTTGGATACACACATTACATGAATACAACTTACATCCAAAAAGTGAAACTGGGCACCAGTACAGATGCAGAGGGCCACTGTTAAAGAGACAAATTTGTCATGACAAATGACAACTTCACATTACCAAGACAACATAACCCTATTCTTGTCATAATTAACTTATATTAAAATGTCATTAAGTGTCAATACAATACAATATGACGACATTTTGAACAATTGAACAATTTGACAGAGTTTTGACACAATTACTTTTTTGTGAATGAATGAAAAGGTTTTGCGGTACAAAGCTGCGCAAGCATGGAACAGATCGTGCAGTGTCATAAATCATCGCAAAACAAAATAATAATTTGTGCATGAGCAGTTTCTACAACGTCATTATACACGGATCGTGTACTGACACGCGCAATTAAAGGACGCGCATATACAGTCTCGCACTCTCGCCTGCTGCTTTTGTTCGCACAAACATTTTTAATTTTGGCAGTCGCAGGGCAGAACTTGCTGTTTGGTTGACGTCATTGGTTACTTCCCCTTTTCCGGAAGTCACTTGTGATTGGACCTCTGTGATCATCAATCTTGACCTAAGGCCTAAGTGACGATGATCAAGATTGAAACAGCATGGATAACCAACGAGACGTAAGAAGTTATTGCAAAATTAGATTTTTACTTTAACATGTTATGTTTTAGTATACTTACTGGCCATGATTAACGTTAGATTTATATTTAGTTTAGTGTTATTCTATGAACTCAAGTTTATTAACGTGTAGCTTATCTGCACTTGCCATAAAGATGTTACTTCCCTGATAGAGAGCAACCATTGAATGCAGGTTTAAAAGTGTTGATTTAGTCATGTTAATTGCAGCGTTCGTACGGGTGCTATAGTTCCTAATCAAATAGGCCAAGAAAATAGCAACTTTACATTTTCAGCCTATTTTAGCACACGATATAACTACAGGGGATGCAAGTTTTAAATAGGAAAAATATCGAAACTTTGGTCATTTTTGAACGCGATGCTACTGGTGTAATTGGATTCAATGGTCTGGGCTAAGCTATGCTAAAAGTACTATCGCCAGACCCGGAGAAAGGTCAAACTCCAAAACTCAATTTATTAACTCTTGGGGAGCAAACATTAGCATACTTCCGAAAAAAGTCGCAGGTTTCTGACAGGTTTGTTTTTGTTTTCCATGCAGTAGTGCCATTGAATAGTTTATGCATTGTTATGAAATATAATCATCATTTTTTTCCACTAAGGTTAGCGCATTTGTTTATTAATAATAATAATATACTTTTTTAACAGAAATGATCGCTGGGATTGGGGATAAAAAAAATTGAAGTATTCTATCACAGAGTTTCAGCATGTGAAGGATTTGTATTGTGGTTTAAACATGCCTTACATTTAATATGCTTTATGATTTCATTATTGATTACTAACCGTGCATAATATGTTGAAAATATAACCAGTGTGTGAGTTGGGTTAACCAAGAGTTAGGAGGGTAATATTGAGTGTATTTTCCACAGGAAATGGTATGTGTGTGTGTGTAAAGATCAGATTACACACGGAGCCCCATGGAATGTGGTGAGGTGTGGGATGTTTCCATATAATGTGTTACAGATGGTCCGAAAGCAAAGGAGTGTGAGCTGGTTGGCTGAGGCAGAACAAAGGAGAGAAAGCGGATTGGACGAGTCCCAGGCTTCCCCAACCCCCATCTGAAACCAGAGACACGTCATGAAATATTTTTAAAAAGGCTGTGATTTTGTTTTTCTGGGTCGGTCCTTTGCGAGACGTTTGTGTCTGAGGACCCACCCAGCAGCTGTATTGTTTGAGACTTCTGATCAATAAATGTATAAATTTTCTTAACTGGCCTCTCTCCAATTTTGAACACGCAGAACATAGCACGAATGTTCGACACATGACAATTACAGGTGTATTTATTATTGTTACGAACCCCTCTTTAAAAGTGCCTACGTAAGGGTTGCATAACATAAAAAGAGACATGAAACTTAAGTGCGCTGCATAAACATTTATTTTACGCTCAATACACGCAAAATCTCAAAGAACACGTATCTTACCAAATAAGCAAAATAATTAAGACAAGTATCAAATACAAATAAAAACAAACGGATACTTTAAAAATATAAAGGCAACAAGTATTAACAAGGACGGTAAATTAAACAAACGAGGCCAATAAACGAGAGCTTGTTTGCTGGTCTCTCCTCTCCTCCCATCTGCTCCGCTTCAGCGTCCTTTTAAAGGATCAGCATCAAGTCCAACGAGATGCAGGTGTACAATGACCCGCAGGTGCGCACCTAGCAATCAACTCGGACACAGAGCAAAAGAGTCATGATGTCATCAAAAGTACAGAAAAACCCCAGTCACAAACCGTACCATAACAATTATTAATATCCTGTAATGTGAGTTTTTCATCTTATGCCTTTTGCCAATTTATGAAATGGCCTGTTGTACTTTAGGACAGTTGGCGAAATAATGGCTATGAGCATTGCACAGGATGGCCCTCCGCCTAATTTTTGTCTTGGAGTGGATATACAATTTTATCTCTACTGGGGAGATTAATAAAGATCAGCTGTCTAAGATGCAGACCTGCTAGACCTGATTGATTAGGTTTTCTAATTCATTTAATTCAACCCTACTACCTGTATATTGTGCTAGAAGTTAAAACAAACTAAACATTAAAGAATTGTTGTATATTCTTTAGATTGAGACAGAAGGTTGCCGGTTCTAATCTCAGGGCCAGCAGGTCATGACTGAAGGGCCCTTGAGCAAGGCACCTTACCCCTGATTGCTCTGCAGTAATGTGCCACTGTATAAAAACTACTTGTAAGTCGCTTTGGATAAAAGCGTCTGCCAAAATGAATAAATGTAGATATTTATAATATGTGACGTCGATTCTCTCTTCAGGCTCCTCCCCTTCATTGGACGGGCGTTCAATCCTCCGGAACCAATCACCTCGGGACATGTTAATCTGACTCCATTCTCCCCCAACCATTGGTCCCTGCAAAACATTTTGAAAATAGCCGGTCCTGCCGAAAGATGCGATTGACGCGCACACAAACATACACTCACACATTTGTTATCTGAGACCCTGCTTCTGCATTCCTCAGAGCTCGTGTTTCACACTTCTGCCAACTAGTTTCCAAGACAAAAAACCCACCACAGCATGGACATACTCATATCATTATATTTAACAGTAAAACAACAGTAAACATAAACTTATAATGCATAGAACATCATAATCCCAATAATCCCTCTCTTGACCTTGAAAAAGGTCAAAATTCTTGGTCCTCCGTGTCGTCAGTATAGCTAGATAACAATGGCATATTAAATGGTTTGGGGCTTTCCGGTCTCTCAATAGCTGAAACTATTAAGCGATTACACAGTGATCTAAGGCAAGGAATGCAACAACAACCACCCGTAATCAAAATTGCTACAAATACCCCTATGGACATCACAATAGACATTACTATTGCTTTCCATCTTCCCAATGTTTTGTCTAGCCAATCTCCAATAGGATTATTTACTCCTGAATGTTCCTTCATTTCGATAGACAATGTTTTCAAACCTTACAATGCCCTCGTCACTGATCCATCTGGGGCAGTATTATTGGGAATGTACGTACAACAAAGATCACCAAACATTACACATACTCCTCCCTTCTCTGCCAACAACATGTCCAGAGCCATACGGTTCTGTATAGCCATCAGTGAAGTTGGTGCTAGCTGTTCTGCTAAACCATCTACTGCATCCCTTGTCATATTCGCTAACCTCATCACATTATAATGCACATAATTAATCCTATCTACATTCTTGTTTGGGGTGACTGGAAAAAGAGCAGCTATTATTGGTATATTCTCAAAACCTTCTGCCACTTGGTTCGCTAGCTAATATTTATCTGGAACACCTCTGGGAATCCCTATCGCATCGATATACGTCGGACTATTTAATGAGTAAATCTACACTTGAACCTATTGCTCTCTTTGTAATGATGTGTCTCCTACGACTTCTAGTCAATGTTGCTGAATTCACGGTTTCCGTTCTGACTGCTCTGTCTCCTATCAGGGTTCTTGGGGCTCCCAGTCTTACCAAAGCACACACTCCCTTTGCCTGCTCAGGTATCCTAGTAAACAATCTTTTATCTCCACAATAATAATACAAACCTGCCCTAACCCACGTACCTATTTAAGTCCCATTATCTACTATGATCTGATCACACCACTCCTTATTTATCTCCCCCAGGTTGCTGGTTGGTGATAGACGTTTAATATCATAGCCAGTATAATTTGCTTTCTTTGGTGTAAATGGACCTGCCCGTGAAAGATTGGTTATTGGTGGGAATATTGCTGCTAGTGTGGTACAATTTTTTGGACTGGCCATCCGTGTCAATGCCAACATACACTCATAGCCCCACGTATCGTTTTGGTACAACGGGGCTGGTTCAATATATAAATGGGGTCTTGCATTAGCACATCCTACACAATCATCTAAGCTCTGTTCTCTGGCTGTGGTAATTATCCATTCCAGCCACAAATTATTTTCCCCATATCCTGTGGCTCTTTCTATCATATCTTCTGGTTTTAACATGGTGTAATCTATTTCTACTACCCCATTCTTTTGTCCTACCGATAATGGCTCAGCTACTGTCCCATTTCTTTCCTCCTCAGGTGAACTGTCCACAACAAATTTTATTACTGCTTTTCTATCTGTTCTATCTGGGCTGTGCACCCGCATTATAAGGAAAAACTCCCCTGTATAATTGGCTGATCCCGTTCTGGTGGATAATGAAAGGGTGAGTGGATTTTGGCTTGCACTGTAATCTCTTTGCATTTTAAAATAAAATTTTGCCGAGGTACGGGTCCAAAGGCTGGGTTCTTTCGGGGTCCAACCACCGGTATATGCTATTACTTTATTCCATGACGGACACCATTCGCCCCTATGGGTTTGCCTAGACTGGTACGCCTTACAAACACTGTCCATATTCCCGTCCGTACATACATATACCTCGTACCCCCTCCATGAGCTATTTTTCCCCCACAATTTATGACAGCGCATAGGTCGAAAGTAAATGATGTGGTCTTACCCCAAACATAGTGAATTACGAGTTGTTCACACGGTAACCTCGTATCGGCTATGGCTCTTTTGTAACTCGGTTTCGATATGGTGTTGTTGCTTTCCTGACCCTCAGTTATGCTAAAAATTATTCCTACTATAACCCCTGAAATTATTAATAGGATCCCTGACAGCTTACAGTTTTCCCACAGCTTCATCCCGTTACCCTCTCTTGGACTTTAAAGGAACAATAAACACACTTGGAAATTTAAATGGTTAAACACACAGTACACTTAATGGGAATATGAAATTAAGAAAAAATATATGGTTAAAATCCCACAAAATAGAAATGTAAGGAATAAATGGTTATACGTTAATGAATATGACAATATAAAATCACAATAGCAATATAAAAATATGGAAAATATGGAAAATACTGAATATGAAATATGAAAACTGTGAATATAAAAATATGAAAAATAGTAAATATGGAAAATATGGAAAATGTGAATATTAAAATTGAAGAATCACAATAACAACAATATATATTGATTATAAAGAATTAGAAAGAAAACTAAGATATAGAGATTACGATAAAAATTCATATGAAAATGTTGATAACCCTTGATTATAATGAGTATATGGTTATCACTATCTGTACTCCTGTGAACACCTATCTCAATATGCTCTTGACTTTTTTAAAATCTAAATTGTCCAAACCACAGCCTTTTTTGCACTAGATTTTTAATGCCACTGTTGTTGATGCCTGTGTCCCACTTTCTGCTCCACTTTCTGCTCCAGAGATACCCTCCCCCTTTTGGACCTGAGCCCCCAGGTCCACAGTATGGCTCCAGGGCTGGTACTTTGGTACCCCTCGGTTGCCCTGTAACAGAGGCATGTTAGTTGCCCCTCCTGACATTAGTTGGGCGTTTGGCACATTAACATTCCTTTCATCATACTCACTACCTGGGCGACACATACTGTCCCATTGTCTCTCTTGAGGGGGAGTGAATTGACAGGCTGGAGTGTACTGACAGGCTCTGGTACGACTCCTAGTACCCTGTGACACTGGGGTAGACATCATAGTTCCTTTAATAACTACGTCCCTACATACCTGCAGTGGCCCTCCATCCTCACTGTTATTACATGCTCCCTGTCCCTTCATGTCTTTGTCTTCCTCCTCATTGTGCACTACTCGTGCACTTTGGCTTGTTATGCTATTCTTTCTTTTTATGCTTTCCTGTTAATATCCATTAATTCTAATTGTGCTGTCAACACGTTTATTTGATCCTTTAAAACTTCTAGATCTGGCATGTCTACCTCCACCCTAGACTCTTTCACATTCACTTGCACTTGCTGTGATGCTGGTATGCAGGGCGGTGGCAACAGCTTATTCAAATCAGGATACAAGGGGGCGGTCTCTGTATGACGCGAGATACTGGCTCCTGCACTTCCTGACTCTCTCACCATTTCTTTCTCTGGCTCCTTCGATTGCACATGTCCTGTGCCCCCCTAGGGGAACTCAAAGCAATTGCAGTCAAAGCAATCCGTGTCCACAGGCGTAATTCTTCTCTCAGTCTCTCTTCCTCCTTTTTATGCTTATTTTATCTAACCACTTCACATCTTTTCCTCCTTCTACATGTTTGTTTAAACTTGCATGCGCTTTTTCCTCCATTTCCCTGATTTTTGGAGTGATCTTAATCAACACTTTCTCAGATTCCTTCCACACATTCTCCATGCAAATTTGACTCAATTTGTTTCCCCAGATTTTCCTTTCCTTTTTACGATTTTTCGGCTCTGATTGGGCCATTAACATATCAACAATTTTTTCCCATTGTATAATTACAGGGGAATTCCCATAAATCACACATTTCTTCTCAAATTCAGACATTTTACACAACTATTTTACAGTATACAATACACAATTAATACACACAGTTTACTATACTTTTTAAAAGTAATATCCAGTACACAATATACTATTAATATACACAGTTTAATCGGCTTTTAGCGTACTATGGTGTTGGTCACCCACACGCTTTTTAACGCATTTATCCCTGTTTATTCACCTTTATCATGCAGCAAGGCTTTAATACTTGCCGGTGTTTTAAAGGGATTTAACAATTTATTCACTTTTATCATGCAGCAAGGCTTTGATACTTGCCGGTGTTTTAAAGGGATTTAACAATTTATAGTTTTCGTAACTATCGTGACGCGGTTCTCTCACCCCGTCTTCCAATATATTAAAAAAAATATCCTTTTTATTCTGATCAACAAATATCAATGATTTAAATTTTTTTATAAATGGTACGGATATACTTCAAACTCAACACATAAATTTGGAATATCCAATCTGCAGAAGTTCGTTTAAACAGGTCTCTGCTCACCTTTGGTTTTTCTGTCGACAGTGTGTTGAATTAAAAGTTGTCTCGTCCCGATTTTCGGTCAATCCCCGAGTATGGTTCTCTTTAGATGCCTTTTTCTCCAATCACGTCGGGGGTCACCATCTGATGAACATTTGAGCAATGTTCTGCGCGTTCAAAATTGGAGAGTAGGCCAGTCAAAGTAAAATCTTGAAGTTTATTGATCAGAAGTCTCAAACAAACAGCTGTTTCGGTGGATTCTCAGACACAAAAAACGTCTCACACAGAATCGACCACCAGAAACAATCTCACAGGTATTTATATGTATTTCTCGTCGAGTCTGTTCTTCAGCTGGGGTCCAATCAGTTCGTCTCCCCTTTGTCTGCTCTCCAGCCAATCAGCTCACTGCCTTGTTTTTCAAACCACCATCCATCTGTAACAAATTTACACGTATTTGTGGGCGCGTGCGCGCCTCCGTCCTCGTGAGTTCAGAGTCAGATGTTTACCTCAGACGAGTTTCCAGGGACCCACCAACCAACTATTGTGCCCCCTGACCACATATATTTTGCCCACGAAAGCACTATTGTGCCCGGAGGCCCATTTAAACACAGCACCCTCGCCCACCAACCAACTATTGTGCCCCCTGACCACATATGTTGTGCCCGGTGGCCCATTAAACACAGCACCCTCACCCACCAACCAACTATTGTGCCCCCTGACCACATATGTTTTAACCACGAAAACAATATTGTGCCCGGTGGCCCATTAAACACAACACCCTCGCCCACCAACCAACCAACTATTGTGGCCCCTGACCACATATATTTTGCCCACGAAAGCACTATTGTGCCCGGAGGCCCATTAAACACAGCACCCTCGCCAACCAACCAACTATTGTGCCCCCTGACCACATATGTTGTGCCCGGTGGCCCATTAAACACAGCACCCTCACCCACCAACCAACTATTTTGCCCCCTGACCACATATGTTTTGCCCACGAAAGCACTATTGTGCCCGGTGGCCCATTAAACACAGCACCCTCGCCCACCAACCAACTATTGTGCCCCCTGACCACATATGTTGTGCCCGGTGGCCCATTAAACACAGCACCCTCACCCACCAACCAACTATTTTGCCCCCTGACCACATAAGTGTTGCCCATGAAAGCACTATTGTGCCCGGTGTGCTCCCATTAATCCTATTTGTGGCCTACTCAAATGGAAGCCCATTCATTTCAATGGAAACTCTTTCCGATTGCACGTGGGAGGCTCCCCGCGCAGAAAATGTCCTGTGCACAAGCGTATGCGTTAAAGGTCAAGATGTCAGTGAACGGACTCTTGAATAATGATCTGAGTTGGTAAAATGACTAAGTGTGAATGGGAAACTCTTTGAGGTGTTGCATGTTGAGCTTCGATCGCACACGCCCGATATTTACGTATGCCAATAGGGGGAACTAGTCGGCTCGACGTGTGCTTTTTCGGAACCCTGGGGTCTTCTGGGGTCTTACAGCAACGATCCCACATGCAGTTTATTCCCATTAATCCTTTTTGTGGCCTACTCAATGGAAGCCCATTCATTTCAATGGCCACTCTGTTTGATTGCACGTGGGAGGCTCCCCATGCACCTCTGCTATTTGATGTCGGTCCGAGCTCCACGTATGCGTACCGTCACTGTGCCGACATGTGACGGACAAAGTTTGGCGAAGTTGCGACCGCATTTGTACGAGGCCCACGAGCTGGTAGTAGGAAATGACTTGGTTTAATGAGAAAGTGGGATGGCTGCCGCAGGGGTCCGCTACGTGCTGTCGAGCCAAGCTTGACGCATGTGTCCCGTCGCATTCCCCACGCGAGGCGTACAGAGTTTGGTTTAGTTGCGACCGCATTTAAGGTGCATGCGCCATGCAGACCTCGTTAATCATTTGCCGGGCGCAATAGTTGTTTGGCGTACGTCGCATGGGTACGTCCGATCTTTTTGCATGTCACACGGGACGCTGGGAATGTCTAACACGTCAATATCCGTCTTCCTACGTTATCTGCATGTCTTTGACACCCCTATCTCGAGTCCGAACGAGATGGTCTTGGTGAGCAAGTGCACGAGATGACTGTGATGAGCATTTCGAGTGCTTTTGTCTCAATCGCATTCTCTTTGCATTTTCTGCATGCATTGTGGATATGTGGATCGGGGGGTCCTGACCAGTCATCGGTTGCGGTTTGGGGGCTGCGGAACCTTCCTGCAAAAAACCCGCCTGCAATTTACGGGCATGCGTTGGAGTAGCGGCTTCGCGGACATGCTTCGATCGCATTGATTTTCGAGTATGTCTGTCATCGGCGGCCCTGACGGAAGCCCCTGCGACGGTGTTATCCTGCGACAATGTTTAGAGGTCGTAAAGGCCACAGAAATGCGACATGTCCGCGAACGCGTACTGGGATAAATGCGACGCGGGCCTTCTCCCGTGCCGCTCCGTAAGGTCGCTCGGTTCTGTAATGCGGACCTTTTGTCATGCGTCCCGGTATCGTCTGCATGTCGAATGCGCGCGCATTTGGTGCATCCCCGTACCAAGTTGCAAACCCTAATCTTAACCCTACCATGCACGCGCAGGCTAAACCGCGCAGGCGCATGCGCTCTCGATATGTTGTCGGGCGGCACTCGTGTAGTCAGTGAGCGAAAAAATCGCATTCGTACGACATTCCTACGAAGAACCCACAAGCAATTTATTTACATTGCTCTTTTTGTGGACTATTCAACAGAAGCCCATTCATTTCAATGGTCACTCTGTTTGATTGCACGTGGGAGGCTCCCCGTGTGGCTACGCAGTATTCTTTCGGCCCAAACTCGACATATGTGTAGCGTCACTGTCCCGACATGCGACAGACAATGTCCTGTGCAGTTGTGAATGCGTGAAAGGTCAAGAGGTCATTGAACGGACTCTTGAATAATGATCTGAAATGGTAAAATGAGTAATTGTGAATGGGAAGCTCTTTGAGGTATTGCATGTTGTGCTATGGTCTCATGCGCCCGAGATTTACGCATGTCGACGGGGGGACTGAGTCGCACTGACGTGTTCTTTTTTGCAACCCTGGGGTCTTCTGGGGTCTTACTGTGATGAGCCCACATGCAGTTTATTCCCATTAATACTATTTGTGGCCTACTCAATGGAAGCCCATTAATTTCAATGGCCATTCTTTCCGATTGCACGTGGGCAGTCCACAAACGACGAGGAAATTGCACGTAGTCCACAAATGTCGGAGGTGAGTAGGCCAGAAACGACGAGGAAATTGCGCGTAGTCCACAAATGTCGGAGGTGAGTAGGCCACATACGTCAAGGAAATTGCGCGTTGTCTGTGAAAGCTGCCCGATCTGTAGAAGGGAATACAGCCAGCTGAGCCAACATCTCAGGGTGACCCATGAGGTAAAAAGCCTGCAGGAGAGGAAGCTGCTCCTGGCGCTGCAGTCCGGCAGGGTCAGCGTCCGGGAGGGACGTTGCCCTGTCCTGGGCTGTAACAAGGAGTCGGTCCGGCTGGACCGGCACTTGAAGGCACACACCGAGCTAACGGTGGCAGCTCGTGGGGAGCTAATGTCGAAGCGCAAAAGGATGCACATCCTGGCCGATTTGGCTGCTCTGCGGGCCTCAGATCTGAAGGTGCCCATGGCAGCCAGCCTGGACCTGGTGGAGGAGGAACAGCATTCCCCGGAGTGTTCTGCGGAGGAGGAGGAGCCGGAGGAGGCAGTTTGCAGTAATGGAGCTTGTGTCCTCGCTAGGAAACAGGTGGCCGACCTTAACTCCCAGGTGGACACTCTGATGACCTTGCTCAAGGAAGTTTCCCGGCGCTTCCGCATTCTGCAGCGGCGCACGCAGGAGGCCTTCGGACGTGAGGAAGGCTACCAGGAAGGTCCTCTCCTCCTTGCTGGTCGGTGAAGAGGATGAGGAGGAAGACGATGTTCCGCCGCCCTCTCCAGTGCAGCCTGACACTGCAATTCCATGTTCCTCCTCCTCCCAGCTGGCGGCAGAGCCGAGCCACCCCCAGTTCCCGGACCACGTCGCTATTTTGAGTGAGTTTTTGAGTGAGTTTGACTGTGGCCCCTTGAAAGT
>CM074088.1:2931492-3127933 GCA_037178815.1 Barbatula barbatula
TTTACACTGCTGTTACTCGTATTGTCATTACAGCGCGCTCATGCATTACAGTTTGCTTTATGCAAGATGCATTCTGTGACGCCAACAGGTTTACAGAATGCATTATGCACAAATCAGACCGTGATGCATGAACACGCCGTAATAACAACACCATACACGAGGCGTCATTACAGGGCGTTCATGCATCAAGGTCTGCTTTATGTGACATGCATTCTGTAACACATACACGTGTTGTAACAATTTGCTTTGTATTTCTCTTTAGAACATGCCAAAGTGTCCCCTGTGCCAAGCGGAGATGGTCGGTATTAGGCATCACCTCTGAGAGGTCCATAAAATAAAAAATATTGTGGAAAGGGACATCCTCACCAAGATGGCCAGGGGGAGAGTAAAGCTAAGGGATGTCAGTTTTCCTCTCTGCTGTGGCCTGGTGGTTAGAGAGTTGGGCTTGTGATCAGAAGGTTGCCGGTTCAAATCTCAGTGCCAGCAGGTCATGACTGAAGGGCCCTTGAGCAAGACACCTTACCCCTGATTGCTCTGCAGTAATGTGTCACTGTAAAAAAACTACTTGTAAGTCGCTTTGGATAAAAGCGTCTGCCAAATGAATAAATGTAAATGTAACAGGAAATTTCTTTAGGAGCGCAAACGGATGAAAATTATAAAGGAGTTGAAGTGGGAAGCTTCTATGTTAAATTTGAGAGGGCTTAGGCCTTTACACCCAGCCATTCCGATGGTGACCACGCTAGACCTCACAGACAAAGAGTCCGCTTTGGCAGCCACGGAAACCGGTGCACACAACGGGGAGGCCCCGGCAGTGGAGATGGCACCGGCGGTGTTGGTGGTACCGTCGTTGGAGGAGGAGAGCTTCTTTGACTTTCATAGTTAACATTTGTTCAATTGTTCTATTTATTGTTTTAATTGTTATTTAATGTGTGTATTTCAACTGTTTTATTAAAGTGTTATATTTAAAGGGTTGTCCTGTGTTTTCTTTTTAACTTAAAAGGCAAAATGGAGCATTTTATGAGTTGTTGTGCTGTTTAAAGCATTGAGTGGTCACTTCCTGTAATTTATACCTGACCCCTGTAGTTTATAGTAATGGGCAACACATATGAAGTTCATGGACACGTTGCTTATTCCTAAATTTTAACTTTATTTTCGCTAATATGAATCACCAAACACCATAATTCGCTTAGTACAGCTCATTAGAAATACACATAAGTTTAATTTCAGGTTTAGTTCTCTATTCCCCTGTTATTTTCAAATGTAATTAAACATCTCATGTAAGTATTGAAAAGCATACCGGGTAAGGATTGAAACATCTCAGGTGTTGAAAAATGAAAATCTTTATTTGATCACACAACATTATTATAAAACATTTAGAAGAACACACGATATGGGAACAATATTATAATTATAAGAACACACACGATATGGGAACAATATTATAATTATAAGAACACACACGACATGGGAACAATATTTTTAGTATAACAATAACTAAACAAGTAAAGAACGTTATGAACAACTAAATAACAACAAAGAACAACACAATGAAACTATAAACTATAAAGTTGTCTTTATGGGGCTGGGTGACTTTTTTTGGGCTAGTCAGCCTTAGTTTTGCCCGGTCCACCAGCTTCTGTGCCACGGTTTTCCTGGGGGATTTGTCCATTTTCAGTGGCGACAGACACACCTGCAGCCGTTGTCTCGTCTTCATCGGCGAGAACATAGGCAGCTTGTATCTGGGCCGCTTCGGAGCCGTCCGAGGTGGCTCGTGGTCACTCATCTCCTCTTCGGGCTCCTCGCTGGAATCCTCCTCGTCGGATTCCTAGGAAGAAACAAGAGAAGAGTGCAAATTAGTGTGAGATACTGAGTGAGCGAGCGAGTGAGTGATTGACGACCACTTACCCGTCTAGACTTGCACATTTTGGACATCCTCGCCCGCCTCTTGCTTCCCTGCTTGATGTGATCAGTCTTTTTTTTGTTTTCTTGTCACCTCAGCCGTTGAATCTTTAAGAGCTGCCTCAAAAAGATGTCTATGTTCACCCGCCTGCTTGACATTCAAGTGGAGAACATAGAAGCGGTCGGCCGTGGCAGTGTCGTGGCACATGAACTGAGCAATTTTTTTCCGGTCATCAGACGTGTCTGCATTCTTAGCCTGGAAGAAGACAGAAAGAAATAAGTTTTATTTCGTTCGAAAGGCCTAGTGTTTATATGAATGTATACTCACGTATGTCGCTATCGACGTCCTGACGTCTGTGAAATTTGGCGTTCCTGGCGACCCCATCTCCACCCACGCCTCCTGAAAATGCGCATTTAAATTGTTACACAGGTTGGGCTTTGAGGTGAAAAAAAAATACGGGGAGTCCGATCCTCCGACCAGCGTCTCCCTCATGCCGAGGAAGGTCTCCATCCATCCGTATTCCTCGTCTGTAAGGGAGAGCTGGGCCGCCCCGAAGGCCTGGTTCGTCTTGTGGGTTGCGATCTGTAGAAGAAAAAGCCAAGATTGAGCGAGTGAGTGACTGAGTGAGGTGAGTGAGCGAGCGAGCGAGGTGCGTGAGAATGAGAAAGTGAGTTACTCACGTTGATTAAAAAGTTCCCGGCCGGGTCCCCTTTACGGGCACTGGTCACCTCTTCCACCAGCATATTTTGATAAACACCCCCACGGTGCCTGTAGATGGTGGCGAGGTAGGCGGCAGGTGCCCGTAGAACCTCCACTGGTCCTTTGTGTCATTAGAGGACGAAATGCAATAAGTCTAAAGCTTGAAAAAAGTGAAAGTTTAACTCACCCAAAATGGCCGGGATGACCTTTCTTGCCTTTTCGCGGCACTGCAAAAGATGGGCTTTTGACAGCAGCTTCCCCTCCTTGGCCGTCTTCACTGCATATTCGTGCGTCACCACCTTTCTCCTCATTCCCTTTATCAGGGTGCGCACCTCTCTCCTGATTGCCACCAGCATGGCCTTCGATAGGCGGCAGGTGGCTCGGGGGTCTCGGACACGTAGTCAAGGAACTGAGCCACGTTCTTTAAATAGTGGTGTATGGTCGTCTCGGTGATCCTTGACACCCGCAGTTTGTCCATCCACTGCCTGATCCTCGAGGTCTCATTGAAGAACAGCATGTTGCCCAGAGTCGATTTCCCCTCTGCCATGTATCCCAGAAAATGTTTGATCCTGAAGACCTTTGACGCCACATTATTTTTCAGCTGGCAGAGGGTACCGCGTCGTTTTCTGTCGCTATCCCCGACTGCACACACATCCGTCTCTGTTGCGCAATCGGTTAGCGCGTTCGGCTGTTGTGAGAATCCAGTATTCTCTGTGTCCGATCTGTTGCAACATTGCAAGTACAGATATATGTTTTGTCTAACCGATCTCCATCTATTACGGCGTGCTCAGTACACGTTGACCTAACCAATGTGTTATCTTGTTATTGTGTGAGATGTTCAGACATAAGTGATATGTTCGTCACTTCCTTACTTATGCATATATATACTGAACCCATCTTTAGTAAACTTTGACTTTGGGTGAACTACACTTCTGTGTCTGTGTCATTCTTGGTCCCCGGATCCGGTTCCTCTGATTGCTCCGTCGACTAGACCCTTCAACTCATGAAAGCTGTATACCTAGGCAAAGTAATAATCTTACAATTGGGGGCTCGTCCGAGAAAGGGGGAAAACCTCTTCGAATCAAGAGACCAAAGCCGAGCTGAGGCAGGCACACCGACGATCGGGCACAGACCTACAATTAAAAGGGTAAGTGTTTTAAAATATTTCTTTGACAAATTTTGGTTGGAAGAAATGCTCTGATATTTCTTTGACAAATTTTGATTGAAGCATATATAACACTGATCCTGTAGGATTCTGGTGATTAATATTTCGTAGAGAGGCGAAATAGGTTTAGCGCTCATTGTTAGTGGGATTTAATTCCCATTGTTGTGATGTGGTTGCACACAACAGTAATTGCCTGAAAACAATTATTAACACACGAGTAAGATATACATGTCATGTTACTGTATATGGTGATCGCGGTGTAAGCTTTGTCATTCAGATTCTGTTTAGAGAAATAAATTCATATTTAAATCATTATCGAATGTTGATAGAGTGTGACAAAAAGTGAGGTGAATCAAAAACACCCAGGGACAAAATACGATACATGCATTATAGTTGAAACAGTCGATTGAGCATTAAGGGTTCCAAATACTAAACCCCAATACTAATCTGTGTTTTTGAAGTGGAAGATGGGAGGTTCTAATTCGAAACGTCCGTTGCCTGGCGAAACGCCAGTTGCATTTATGTATAGAAATGATCAAGGTTTTTATGTCGAACCGTATGTCAGTAATCTCGCAAGGTGATCAAAGAAAATGAAACCACAAATGGATTCACCGTATCCGAGAGAAGGTTCATTTTCGGATGACGGAATCGAGAGGGCAAAAAGTATGGTGAAAGACGGGTGGGGTGATCCGAATTGGGATTATACATACATGATTAAAGCTTGTGCTCTATGGAAAGATTATAAAAAGGTTTGGGATGAAGGTCCTGAGAAAAAACGAATTATTGCTTATGTAGCAAAGCAGGGTGCATCTAAAATGCCACCGTCATACAGTACTTTTTGCCAGCCCGAAACTTTGCCGTCAGCCCCTGTGCCGCAGAAAAATGGTCCCGAGAACATTCAACCCAGCGCACAGCGCAATGCAATTGAAAACGTGAAACCTGTTAAAAAGACGGAAAACAAAAAGTTAGATGACGAACTTGTGGCGTGTGACGCACCGCAGAATTCAATGGTTTGGATTCGAGCTGGCAATACCGTGAATATTAGACCGCTAAAAATGTCCGATATGGAATCAATTTGTAAGAGTCTGCCATCCCCACAAGAAGTAGGGAAATATGTGACTGTTTTAAAGACGCATACAAAATATGCAAATTTTGCAGGGAGCGATTTCAGGGCAGTTTTATTGAGAACGCTCGAGGGAGATCCCATGAGACCCGCATGAATTCTTTTGGGAGAAGGTTACTAATGTTGACACATTTTTCACAGAGTTGAGAGTTTTTCTTGATGAACGTCTAGGTAGCAGACAAGATTTGTTGTTTGCTGCCAGCACTAAACAAAGACCGAAAGACTCTGTGTCTGAATTCTTCGTGCGTTTTCAGAGAGCGTGGACCGACGATTCTAAACTTCCCTTAACCAATGAATTAAAGCCTCTGTTTATTAACACAATGTTGAATAACATGAATGCGAAGCAAGCGCAATTAATCCGAATCACCACATCGAATTTGCACAAGATGTCCATAGAGACTCTAGGAAAACGAATAAGGGAACTTGACGCATCGGGTGGTTTCACTGTTAAAATTGAAAATGCCATGTTTACAAATAACAATCAAACTTCTTACCCACAGACAGGCACACAACAAAGGGGGAAGTCAGATAGGGTATGTTATCACTGTGGAAGGAGGGGCCATTTCAAACGTCAGTGCAGGCAGTTGCAGAGGCACATGACGCCACAACTGACCTCGGGTGATACTCGGCCCCCAGCTCGTTTTGCAGAGTGTGACTCTGCTGATAGGAGACGCGCACCACAGCGGAGTAACGAGAACTCGGGTGCAACCTTTCAAACCCAATGGCACCCCAACCAAGCATAGGGGTGCCCACAGAGTGATGTCAGTTCCGAGTTATGTATGATGACCCTCACATTTGCCTTACTTTACCCTTGTGGTGAATGGGCAGCTTCTAACATTCCTGCTTGATACAGGTGCTGATTCTTCATCGATGACAGCTAAAGAATATGAGGGTCCTTTGACTAACCAGATAATTCACTCTGTGGGAATAACAGGAACTGACATTGCATGTCCTGTGACACCTCCCTTGGAGGTTAAAGCTTCAGGTGTTAAACCATTCTTTCACAAATTTACAATTATACCAGGTGCTTTTAGGTCGTGATATGATGCACAAATTGGGTATGGATATTAAATTCACTGCAAAAAAAGTTGTTTTCTCTTTTCTGTCCGGTTTACAGGCATCCATTGATCCATTACCGACATGTGAGCAGCGAAGCAGCTCACACACGCCAGTTTCCTGTGCCAGCATGCCTGCACGGGTGGACTCCATGATTAACCCTTTGTTATGGTCTCAGTTCAAGGATGACACTGGTTTCATTGATATGGAACCTTATAGAGCAAAGCTTAAAACAAATAAACCTGTTTACATTAAGCAATACCCTTTGTCAAAAGATAAAGAGGGAGGTATTAAGCCTTTGATTGAAAATTTTGTCCAGCAGGGTGTCCTCGAACCAACACATTCACCATACAACACACCAATTAACCCTGTAGTGAAAGCCGATGGGAAAACTTGGCGATTAACTCAGGACCTGAGAGCTATTAATCAATTGATCATACCACTCGCACCAATTGTGCCTGATGTTCCGACTGTTATGAATTCTGTGCCATACTCACACAAGTATTTTACTGTCATTGATTTGTGTGCAGCTTTTTTCTCTGTGCAAGTTCACCCAGAGACTCAGCCATTGTTAGCTTTTACATATAGAGGGCAACAATATCAGTGGAAGCGTCTTGAACAGGGCTATGCGGACTCACCCGCTGTCTTTTCGGCAGCAGTGCGCAGAACTTTGGCCATAATGAATGATTTGCCATCAACAGTGTGTGTGCTTCAGTTTGCAGATGACATCCTAGTGTCGGGGGAGACGCAGGAGGACTGTGACAAAGCATCTGTGATTGTGTGCAATGTGCTTGCGGACGCAGGTTTCAAAGCCTCAAAATAAAAACTTCAATGGGTCCAGACTAAGGTGAACTACTTAGGTCATGTACTGATGCAAGGCCTCAGAGCAATATCCACAGACAGGATCCAACTGATAAGAAACATTAAGTCCCCACGAACAGTACAGCAGCTCCAAAGTTTTCTGGGACTAGTGAACTATTGCAGATCGTGGATACCTGACTGCACGATTCATGATAGGCACCTGAGAGGTCTGATTGATCACAAAACTCTGCCCAACACACGTCTGGACTGGACGTCCGAGGCAGATGAACATTTTGATGCATTAAAAGCAGCCATCATTAAAGCACCAGCATTGGGCCTACCAGACTATACCAAACCTTTTCACTTGCATGCTAGGGAGGCAGCGGGTGTAGCCGTTGGTGTCCTGTTGCAACTGCATGGCTCCACATATAGACCAGTAGCATATCTGTCCAAAAAGTTAGATAACATAGTTACAGGTATGCCAGCATGTCTTCGTGCTGTGGCTGCAGCTGCTTTGATTGTGCAAATGGCAGAGAAAACTGTTCTGTCACACCCAATGACATTGTATGCGTCGCATCAGGTCGGCACAATTTTACACAACATGCAAACACAACACATGACAGCACAAAGACGATCAGGGTACTAGGCTATTTTGCTGGCTACGAAAAATCTTGACATACAAACGACAGCAAACATTAATCGTGCTTTGCTGGGACTTTTGGGTATGATGGATATGGCAGAGTTGACTGTTGATCATGATTGCATCTTTGAACTGACAACCTCTTGTTCTTCTAGGGTTGATCTGTTGGATACGCCCCTAGATGGGGGACAACACATCTATGTGGATGGGTCTTGTTCAAAGCCCTGTGATGGTGTCTACCTTTGTGGCTATGCTGTGGTTTCAGACTCAGGCGAGGTGATAGAAGCTTTTGCTCTAGACTACAATTCGGCTCAAGTGGCAGAATTGATAGCATTAATAAGGGCCTGTGAACTAATGACAGAGAAGCGAGCAACAATTTACACAGACTCCAAATACGCATGGAGTGTTCTTCACCATTATGCTAAAATGTGGGAAGCAAGAAGTTTCAAAACAGCTGATGGTAAACCCATAGCACATGCTAATCTGATAGGACAGCTAACAGAAGCAGTTCAGCTCCCGCTAGAAGTGGCCATAGTGACGGTCAAAGGTCATGCTTCAGGGGAGGATGAACAAACGTTAGGAAACCGCAGTGCTGATGAAGCCGCAAAGGCAGCAGCCAAAAATCAGATTAAATCGCTGTTTCACCAAAAAGACGAAGCACAGATAACAATGACCGTGCACATAACGAATATGCCTGATATTGACATTAAAATCGTACAAAGTCAGCCAACACAGGCCGATTTGGAGCATTGGAGTAAAAGTGGTTGTGCTCCAGGAGGGATTATAAAAGACGACAAAGGTAGAATCGCAATACCAAAATTAGGATTAATTATTCTAATAAGGCACTTTGAACAAGACCCTTTGAACTTTATGCCGCCTGCATAAAGTTCAAAGCTTTGCTCCTGGCCTACAAGACCAACACCGGATCTGCACCATCGTATCTCCACTCGCTAATGCAGACCTATGTTCCTGCCAGATCACTGCGGTCTGCAAAGAAAAAAACGACTAGTGGTACCATCCCATAAAGGAAAAAAGTCACTCTCCCGTACCTTCTCTGGATCTGTTCCACATTGGTGGAATGATCTACCAGCTGCTACAAGATCAGCAGACTTGGTTGCCATCTTTAAAAACGCCTTAAACGCATCTCTTCCGTCAACACGTCGCTGATTGATTTTTCCTAATTCTCTTCCATTTCCTTCTTTATAAAAAAAAAAAAAATTACTAACCTCACTATTCTTAGCTTTTTATACTGTGCTAGGCTTAAATGGACTAGTTTGATGCACTTATGTATTTTGTTGCCTATGTTGTTATAATTGCTTCCAATGTTTCCTCATCTGTAAGTCGCTTTGGATAAAAGCGTCTGCTAAATGACTAAATGTACTACCATGGCTTGTCTCACACAAGCTGTGCAAAAGTTGTTCAGGCAATTAATCAATTGTATTGCATTGCTGATGTGCACAAGACCGCAAAACTTGTTTTGGACGCATGTCTGACATGTGCGCAGGTAAATCCGCACAAACCCATTAAGCATGATGCGTTGCCGCATCCAGAATCACCTTTCCAACATGTACAAATCGATTTCACCCACATGCCGCTGATAGGTAATCTAAAATATCTCTCGGTAATTATTGATCGGTTCTCAAAGTACCACAAACATGAGCACAAAAAATCCTGGATTTAATAGTTTTGCACCTATAACGTGTGGTGTGGTGTGACGATGATAGCACACCACACAAGATCAGATTTGTGAACCACAGTCTATATATATACTGTACATGTTTAATGTAAACCAATGTGAGCATACAACAATTTCTGTGATTTTACAAATGTTTGCTTTGAAGGAACCTATACGGCATGCAAGAGCAGAAAAATACCAAAGATAAGCTGTCAGGGTAGTTTTAAAACACATCTGAGTTTCACTTACCTGCCAACTCCCAGAATCCCATTACCCGGTTCAGGTGTACTTGATGAACTGCAATCTACAGGTGGCATCGCCTCCAGATGTAAGACTGAACAACCCTGCTTCAGAAAGGTGCACAGAACCCTAAGCTGACAGAACCCTGTAAGTCTGAGAAGCATCGTCGGGGCCTAGTGTAAAACACAATGGCGGAAACGACCAACAGAACCGCACCTGCAGGACACCCCCGCCTTGAGCGTCTAGACCGAAAACTTGTGGCATGCTCTCACGAGCCTGGATAGCTCAGTCGGTAGAGCATCAGACTTTTAATCTGAGGGTCCAGGGTTCAAGTCCCTGTTCGGGCGATGGGTACCTCACCTTTACTTTGTGAGCTGTTCTGGCATCGCCCTTTGTATTGATCGAGCGTTGCTTCAACACACGCACCAGAAATTCCTTGACAGCTGAGCAAAAGCTGCCAATTCCCTCCCTGTAGATGTAGTCGAGAAGTCCTGCTCTCACAACTTCGCCGGAGGGCTGTTGGCTTGCCGTGATCATATCGTGGTTATGACTCTTTTTTGTGGCCGCAGCGATTCCGGGTCATCGCAGGGGACTGTTCGCTGTTTTTGTTGATGTCCTGCCTGTCCGCATTTGACGCCCCATTACATCGCCTGTTACGCTGCCGGCTCTCCCCACTTTGCCACACGGGCTAAACCCAGCTGACCTGTAATCTATTGTAGTGGCTGAGTGGTATAGCGATGGACTTGAAATCCATTGGGGTCTCCTCGCGCAGGTTCAAACCCTGCCGACTACGGTTGCTTTTGGTGTTTGCTTTGCGGACATACAATTTCACGAGCAGCTTTGTTGCGTTATCTTAAGGTCGGAACAACAGGATTCCTCTCTCGAAAGAGAAAACAATGCAGCCCAGTATACACTCTCACGTGTTTGTTAACGAGCGGCTCTGTTACAGATGGAACGTGTTCCTGGCATAAACAGCCTAATGGCCGGTTGTCAGTATGCTCGCCTGCTGTTGCTCAAAAAAGAACAGTAGACACGCTCTTTCTGCTTTTTGTAAATGCGTCTTTCATGCGGTGTTACATCAAAACTGTGTACCGAGCACCAAAAGAATATAGAATTACTTGCCAGCTGGTGTATCTCGTCCGCGCCGACTTGTGACCGTAAAGCAATCTGAGCGATGGCAGCGGCAAGACAGGGCCGGCCGAGGTATTAATTCTGTGGTAGCGTGGCCGAGTGGTCTAAGGCGCTGGATTAAGGCTCCAGTCTCTTTGGAGGCGTGGGTTCAAATCCCACCGCTGCAAGCAATTCCTTGAAAAGCCTGTTTGCCCTCAGGCTTAAAAGGGCAGCTTTTAATTCGCATCTCACTTTCAAGTACCTGCAGACCATCTGAGCCAAAGTGGCCATTTCATGTTTGCTCGATGAGGGGGCATGCAACTGTGATTTGTCTTACCTCCAGGGACAGTGATGAATTACCGTGCATTGAGAAGGTAGCTCTTATGTCGGGGCCTCCCCAATTTTTTTTTTAATCGTAGAGTAGTTTAAAACTGGGAGAGACCACAAACATGAGCACAAAAAATCCTGGATTTAATAGTTTTGCACCTATAACGTGTGGTGTGCTGTGACGGTGATAGCACACCACACAAGATCAGATTTGTGAACCACAGTCTATATATATACTGTACATGTTTAATGTAAACCAATGTGAGCATACAACAATTTCTGTGATTTTACAAATGTTTGCTTTGAAGGAACCTATAAGGCATGCAAGAGCAGAAAAATACCAAAGATAAGCTGTCAGGGTAGTTTTAAAACACGTCTGAGTTTCACTTACCTGCCAACTCCCAGAATCCCATTACCCGGATCAGGTGTACTTGATGAACTGCAATCTACAGGTGGCGTCGCCTCCAGATGTAAGACTGAACAACCCTGCTTCAGAAAGGTTCACAGAACCCTAAGCTGACAGAACCCTGTAAGTCTGAGAAGCATCGTCTGGGCCTAGTGTAAAACACAATGGCGGAAACGGTCAACAGAACCGGACCTGCAGGACACCCCCGCCTTGAGCGTCTACACCGATAACTTGGGGCATGCCCTCACGAGCCCGGATAGCTCAGTCGGTAGAGCATCAGACTTTTAATCTGAGGGTCCAGGGTTCAAGTCCCTGTTCGGGCGATGGGTAAATTTGATCACTGCTACCATTTCTGCCCTCTGTGCTGACTGCTTCCCATCTAACCTTGCTGCATCCCGCTTATCATCTCATGTCCTACCTGCTCTACCACTGCATAAGCCGCTTTCAAACTTCCGTCTTCAGCCCTGAAACAGCACCCGTCAGTGAACAAAGTCATGACTGGCTCAAGGCCAGTCAATGGCAAAGGTTTTGCAAACAAACCTGGTCTGACCACTGACAGTGCACACTCTGTGATCGGTGCACAGTCGTGTGGTTCTCCCTCCTCCACCAAATCTGCCATGTTAATGCCCTCATGTGTGTATATGATATGGTTGGAGTATACACAGCATAAAACCTTTGCAACATGTTTTCATCCTTAAAATAGCAAAACAGTCCTTCAATATACTTTATTACAATATACCATTCCAAACATCAAGCAACACTTTTCCTTTTTTGGTCACATTTCTTCTTTCCCATACCGCGTTTTTTATCAACATTACTAAGAGGTTCACAAACTTTTTACTTTGACAATTTTCCTCCCATCCAAACATCACTATCCTCTTCCATTCTATTACCTCTTCGTCCAAGTCCTCAATTAATTCTTTTATCATCTTTCTGCATTTCCTGTAGAAGCCCTCCAGCTCTCTACAGTATAAAAACAAGTGCAAAATCCCTTCGTCTTCTTCTTGGCATACTTTACATGTTGCATTTTGTTCCATTCCAATCTTAGTTAAAATACAATCCGAAAAAATTTTTGTGCCTTATAAAATACTCTAAGCATTCCAGTTTTGTTTCCACAAAATTCCCCCTCATATTTTTCCAAATATTTTCTTTTTTCAGATCTTTCATTCTCTGTACCCAAAAAATGTTAGCAACTGCTTCTTTAAAAACACCATCTCTAAAATAACAATAAAGCTGTTTCACATTACAGTCCTTAAAATTACTTAGTTTCCCTTTCAGTCTGACCTGAATGTCTTTCTCTTTCTTCCATTTCTCAAAGTTTTCTATTCTTTTAATCCATTCCTTTGGTATTGCGCTTTTGATAATTTCGTATTTTTTCTCTATTTCTCGTTTGTTACATTCCTCCTTTGCTTCCTCCATTGCATCCATTATAAATTGTGATGGTAGAAACCCTTCTTTAAATTCATACAAAACATCTCTTACCCTTGTTATTCCCACCTCCATCCATTTTTTAAAAAAGATATCTTTCCCATCTCTTAAAATACTTTTGTTTAAGAACAGAGGTTGGTTTAAAATGTTTTCTCTTCCTTTCAGGTTATAGTCTATTACAGTTAGGAAGTCCCCCCAAGCACTTAAAATTTCTTTATAAAAATCCGGTAATCCCTCCGCCATCCAGTTTTTTGTTTTCATCCATAAAATGTTCTCCCCCAAATTAAAATTCCCACATTTGTTTAAAAAATAATTCATAACTTTCTTCCATTCTGTTTCATTTTCTTCTTGCAACAATTTTTTTACTATTTTAACCCTTAAGCAGTTTTTCCTTTGTTTAATGTCCATTAACCCCAACCCACCCTCTTCTAATGGTCCTAATAATGTGTTGTATGCTATCCTCGGGTATTTACCCTCCGACAAAAAACAGAGGAAGCATTTGTTCAACCTCCCTTCTACCCACAATGGCATTTCTGTCACATATAAAACGTACCACAACTTTGAAGCCATTAGAACATTCAAGACTAAAACCTTCCCTTTCAAATTTAACGTCCTCATTCTCCAGAAATTTAGCCTCCGCTCTATTCCTGTTATCAATTCCTCCCACATTTGATCTCTTTCTTGCCTCTGATCCTTTCCCATTAAAATCCCTAAAATCCTAATTTCATCAACTTCCTTAAAATTAAAACATTCTGTTAAAACTGTCGCTGCCCCGAACCTTATATACGCTGTCTTGTCCTCATTAACTTTACTTCCTGATCCTTTGCAATATTCTTGTACGTTCTTCATTACCTGTTTTACACACTCTTTCCCTTTAACTATTATTGTTGTATCATCCGCATACTGAAAAATTGTCCCTTCTGATTTGCTTTCCTGTATTTGTATTCCTTTTATTTTCTCTTCTTTTCTTATTGCTAGGCCCAAAGGTTCTGCTACAAGAGAGTATAACAAAGCTGAGAGTGGACATACTTGTCTAATTGATCTCGTTATTTTAAAACATTCCGTTAAAAACCCGTTACATTTGATTTTTGTTAGAGCCCCCTTATATAAAATCTTTATCCATTTCATAAAATTCTCCCCAAATCCAAACCTATTTAAAACCCCAAACAAATATTCATGCTCCACTCTATCAAAAGCCTTTTCGAAGTCTAAACTGATTAGATACTATTGGGGTTACGATGTTTTATGTATTATAAGTTTATGTTTACTGTTGTTTTACTGTCAAATATAATGATATGAGTATGTTTATGCTGTGCTGGGTTTTTGTCTTGAAAACTAGTTGGCAGGAGTGTAAAACGAGAGCTTTGAGGAATGCGGAAGCTGAGTTTCAAATAACGTGTGTGTGTCGTAAATCGCATTTTTCGGCAGGACGGCTATTTTCAAAATGTTTTGCAGGGAACCAACGGTTGGGGGGAATGGAGTCAGATTAACATGTCACGAGGTGATTGGTTCCAGAGGATTGAACGCCCGCCCAAGGAAGGGGAGGAGCCTGAAGAGAGAATTGACGTCACATATATTATAAATATCTGTAACCCGGAAGTGTGTTTTTGAGTTGTTCGCTCATATATATGTTGAGAGGCAACCCCAGCTGGAAAGAAGCTTTTACATCTGATAATAAATTCTACTTAAACTTATTGGGAAAAACTGTCTCTTTGACATTTCTTCAAATTTTTGAACATGCAGGACTGAAGTGAAAAAGTCTGTCAATACCCGTCCTCATTCTTTTCTTTTATGTATTGTATTGTGTCCCTTATACTCATTGTTATGTCTGCTATGTCTCTTCCTTTTACTGCATATGCTTGATTTGTTTTTATTATTCGTGGCATAACTTCTTTTAACCTATTTGCTAAAATCTTTGCTAGTATCTTTAAATCAGTGTTTAACATTGTTATTGGCCTGTAGTTTTTTAAATCTGTTTGTTCACCCTTCCTTTTATATATTAGCTTCATCAGCCCCATTCCCATCCTTTCATTCATTCCTTCCTCTTTAAAGATTTCCTTAAAAATCTCCTTTAAAATCTCTATTAAAATGTCCTTAAAGCGTATATAGAATTCACTTCCCAAACCATCCATCCCTGGGCTTTTCCTTTTATTTAGTTGATCTATCGCTCTTTCTTGATTTCCTTATCACATTCTTTTTTGTCCTCGTCACTTAACTTTGTTTCAATCTGATTTAACAGTTTCTGTTTTACCTCTTCTTCCACCCCTCTGCCATGTCATGTTTGCTAAAGACTGTGTTAAAATCCCCCATCATTGTTATTTCCTCATATTTCTTTATTACACTACTTAAGCGATTAAAAAAGTCTTTCTTTTCTTTCTCTTCTGTTGGTGTATGTACATTCACTGAAATCAATTCACGTCCTTCGTAATTTACCTCCACAGCCATGCATTTCCCCATATTATCTTTGTACACCACTTTGGTTCTGTCAAAAACATATTTTCTCAATAAAAACACCACCCCTCTACCAAGCCTACCATCCCCATTATTATATAAAATATCCCCTTCCCCTTTCTTTTTATATTCCATCATCACACTCTCTTTCCAATTTGTTTCTTGTAAAGCAATGACATCTTCTCCCCTCCACTTTTCTTTCACTCTTTCAAATTTTCCCATGTCCATCAGTCCCCTTGCATTAAAAGAAACACAGCTTAAAACCATTAAATAAGAGGAAAATAAATACCTAAAATCCATTATTCTCTATTTTCTTCCCCCAGGCCCCTTGTCATAGTCTTTTTCTTGCATTTTCCAAATTCGGTGTTACCTTTAATGATCTCCTTCTTATTTGTCCACTCTCCTCTCTGCCTTTGTCCATATTGTCCCTTGTTCTTTCCTCTTCACTTTCCGTCTCTTCCCTCTGATCCTTCCTTCCATGTCCATCTTTCTCAGCATCCTCCCGATATCTCTTAAAATTGTCCGATATTTCCATTGTCGTCCATTGCGTGTCCGGCTCCATTGTTTGTTCTTTATCCGTTTCGTTCTCTTTTCCCATTTCTCCTTTCTCTCTGTTACCCGCTCCTCCTTCGCTTTCTTTTTGTTGTACATTTTCTTCTTCATTTTCTTCTTCTTGTCATCAGTTTTTCCTTCCTCCTCGTTGTTTCCTTCATGCACCTGTCCGTCCACCCGATTTTCCCTTCCTCCTACCTCTCCCTCCCTGCAACATTCACATTTATAAAAATTTTCCTGACACTCCGGGCACCTGACACCGCTGCAGTCTCTTGCGAAGTGTCCCCTTCCTCCGCATCTGAAGCACTTGAACTCTGGGCACTCTTTCAGCAGGTGGTCCGGGCTCATGCACAGCCTACAGGTCCTCACCTGGTGACTGTGCACCACCCTAAAGTGCTGCTGCCCTTCTGCTGTTTCCAGCCTTGTGCTGTAGGGCAATGATGCCACCTCTTTTGGGAACCTTACTTTAACGAACCTCGTTCCATCCTCAATTTCAGTGCCTGGGTAGCATCTTCTTTTAATTTTTGATATGGGTTTAACTCCCCATCCCTCCAATTTGCCAATGATTTCTCTATCATCAAGGTAGACGGGCAGGTGCATAAAGGAGACAACATAGTCTCTATTTTGCAGTTTGTTAATTTCAAAGTTCACCCCTTTGATATTCAGTCCATCAATCAATTCCTCACATGCTTCCTCGTTTTCCATTGTTAGTTCATATTCTTGTCCTTGTCTTGGCCGTAACGCCAGAATTTTCCCATTTCCACATTTATCCACCACTGCCTTGATAATATCCACAGCTCTCACCTCGTTAACATTTTCCACATTCACGATCATCGTCGCCTCTTTTAGATATTTCCTTCCACCAAACTTGTCTTGTGCGTCTTGGTTTTCCCTGTGTCCTGCTCGATGTCGATAGTCCGGTCGGGTGTCGTTTGTCATGCGTTTCTCTCCAGCCAATCCAGGGTCTTTTGCCATACGTTTCTCTCCAGCCAGTCCAGTGTCGTTAGCCAGGCTTGATCCTCCTGCCAGTCCAGTGTCGTTTGCCGTTAATCCATCCATTGTACAAAAATATTATGAATAACCACCCTCCAGCAAGCAAGATTCTGCTGTTAGGTGGTTGAAAAACTCCCAAAAAATAAAAAAGTGACTTAAAGAAAAGTGGAGAAGACTCACAAACAAACAAAAATTTAAAAAACAAAATGGAGGAGAGCCTTCCTCTTCCAACTACTGCAACGTCACTTCCTGGAATGTACCAACTAGCGGGCGTGCTCAGGGTGGTGTGGCCGTAAGCAAAATATGTGCTACCAAGCTTGACGCATAAAGAAAGCAGCCATAAGACCACTTTGGTTTAAAGCTTACAGCACCTGGTATTCCCAGGTGGTCTCCCATCCAAGTACTGACCCGGCCCCCCATCCAAGTACTGACCAGGCCCGACCCTGTTTGGCTTCCGAGATCAGACGAGAGCGGGCGTGCTCAGGGTGGTGTGGCCGTAAGCAAAAGCTGTGCCACCAATCTCAACGCTCAAAGAAAGCAGCCATAAGTCCACTTTGTGTTAAAGCTTACAGCACCTGGTATTCCCAGGCGGTCTGCCATTCAAGTACTTACCAGGCCCGACCCTGCTTGGCTTCTGAGATCAGACGAGAGCGGGCATGCTCAGGTTGGTGTGGCCGTAAGCAAAAGATGTGCTACCAAGCTCGACGCATAAAGAAAGCAGCCATAAGACCACTTTGGGTTAAAGCTTACAGCACCTGGTATTCCCAGGCGGTCTCCCATCCAAGTACTGACCAGGCCCGACCCTGCTTGGCTTCCGAGATCAGACGATAGCGGGCATGCTCAGAGTGGTGTGGCCGTAGGGAAAAGGATGTACGCCCGAGCTCTACGCATAAAGAAAGTAGGCAATAAGGCCACTTTGGGTTAAAGGACGCCGCCCTCTTAAAAAAAAAGCCCTCCCCCCACAACGGGGGGGAAAAAAAGCCCCCCCCCCCTCCCCCCCAAAAAGGGGGGTTTTAAAAAAAAAAACTTAAAAAAAAAAAAGGCCCCCCCCCCGCAAACTCTCACATATGCGTACGCACATTTTGAAGACAAAGCAGTTTGGCGACACTGATGGTGAGTTGAGGAACTGACTGCGGATAAAGGGAATTAACCCTTTGCAAAATGGCAAAAATAAGTTTGACATATTTCAATATTTACAATAATAGTTTCCTCATAGGTCACGGTTACAACAAAAAATACAAACTAGAAAAAAAAGTTTGTTGAGAAAACCTTTAAGTTGGCTTGAGAAAGCCGGACAAGAGAGTTTGAAGAAGTTTAAAGTAGTTTGATGTTTAAAGTAGGTTGAAGTTTGATAGATAGATGGATTAGTAAGAAAGAAAGAAAGATAGATAAGTTAGTTAGTTAGTTAGAAAGATAGATTAGTAAGAAAGAAAGATATATAAGTTAGAAAGATACATTATGGGTCCTAAAGATACATACATGCATGTTTAGTTTAAAGACATAAAAGGAACTATATGCTGAAAGTACGTAAATTTTATTTTTCACTTCCATTCTTAAATGGATGTAGGCCTATCACTCATTATGTGATTAATGTGATAAGGTGTAAATTATTAAATCTGATCGCTGAAAACATAAATTGCCTACTGCAGCAACACTTTAGTGCATATTGTATGATGGATGCGCTGGCACTGCTGGAAGACTATGCCAATGGCAGACTTCGGAGGGAAAGAGTATTCAGGGACCGTGAGGATTTCCTAGCCCATGATGATGACTGGCTAATAAGCCGCTTTAGATTTTCTAGAGCCATGATCTTGGATCTGTGTGCTGAACTTGGCCCAGCATTACAAAGACCAACAACACGGAACCCCGCCATCCCGGTACCAACCCAAGTACTTTCGGTTTTAGGATTTTTGGCAACCGGGACATATCAGCTGGAAATAGGCGCCAGGTAACTAAGTGTACCTTTTTTTTTAAGCAAAACCTTAGTGATTTTACCATTCCTATTACTTTGTCATAGGTCTGGGATTTCACAGCCATCCCTAAACTCATTAATGCCTGCAGTTTTGAAAGGGATTATTCAAATGACCAATCGATACATAAAGTTTCCTTACACTGTTGGAGAACAGGCCAATATCAAAAGGCAATTTGCAGCAATGTCCGGTTTCCCAAATGTAATCGGCGCAATCGACTGCACTCAAATTGCTATAAGGGCTCCATATGTAGATGAATTCATTTATGTGAATCACAAACATGTGCATTCAATAAATGTGCAAATTATATGTGACGCCAACCTGACTCTAATGAATGTTGTGGCACGATGGCCTGGTTCTACACATGACTCTTTTATTCTAGCGCACAGCAGTGTAGGGAATCGACTTACGGCAGGTGGCGTTCGCGATGGCTGGCTTCTGGGTAAGTAAATGCATATACAGTGCCTTGCAAAAGTATTCGGCCCCCTTGAACTTTTCAACCTTTTGCCACATTTCAGGCTTCAAACATAAAGATATAAAACTGTAATTTTTTGTGAAGAATCAACAACAAGTGGGACACAATTATGAAGTGGAACAAAATTCATTGGATATTTCAAACTTTTTTAACAAATGAAAAACTGAAAAATTGGCCGTGCAAAATTATTCAGCCCCTTTACTTTCATTGCCGCAAACTCTCTCCAGAAGTTCAGTGAGGATCTCTGAATGATCCAATGTTAACCTAAATGACTAATGATGATAAATAGAATCCACCTGTGTGTAATCAAATCTCCGTATAAAAGCACCTGCTCTGTGATAGTCTCAGAGGTCGGTTTAAAGCGCAGAGAGCATCATGAAGAACAAGGAACACACCAGGCAGGTCCGAGATACTGTTGTGGAGAAGTTTAAAGCCGGATTTGGATACAAAAAGATTTCACAAGCTTTAAACATCCCAAGGAGCACTGTGCAAGCCATAATATTGAAATGGAAGGAGTATCAGACCACTGCAAACCTACGAAGACCCGGCCGTCCCTCTAAACTTTCAGCTCATACAAGGAGAAGACTGATCAGAGATGCAGCCAAGAGGCCCATGATCACTCTAGATGAACTGCAGAGATCTACAGCTGAGGTGGGAGACACTGTCCATAGGACAACAATCAGTCGTATACTGCACAAATCTGGCCTTTATGGAAGAGTGGCAAGAAGAAAGCCATTTCTTAAAGATATCCATAAAAAGTGTTGTTTAAAGTTTGCCAAAAGCCACCTGGGAGACACACCAAACATGTGGAAGAAGGTGCTCTGGTCAGATGAAACCAAAATTGAACTTTTTGGCAACAATGCAAAATGTTATATCTGGCGTAAAAGCAACACGGCTCATCACCCTGAACACACCATCCCCACTGTCAAACATGGTGGTGGCAGCATCATGGTTTGGGCCTGCTTTTCTTCAGCAGGGACAGGGAAGATGGTTAAAATTGATGGGAAGATGGATGGAGCCAAATACAGGACCATTCTGGAAGAAAACCTGATGGCGTCTGCAAAAGACCTGAGACTGGGACGGAGATTTGTCTTCCAACAAGACAATGATCCAAAACAAAGCAAAATCTACAATGGAATGGTTCACAAATAAACATATCCAGGTTTTAGAATGGCCAAGTCAAAGTCCAGACCTGAATCCAATCGAGAATCTGTGGAAAGAACTGAAAACTGCTGTTCACAAACGCTCTCCATCCAACCTCACTGAGCTCGAGCTGTTTTGCCAGGAGGAATGGGCAAAAATTTCAGTCTCTCAATGTGCAAAACTGATAGAGACATACCCCAAGCGACTTACAGCTGTAATCACAGCAAAAGGTGGCGCTACAAAGTATTAACTTAAAGGGGCTGAATAATTTTGCACGCCCAATTTTTCACTTTTTTATTTGTTAAAAAGGTTTGAAATATCCAATAAATTTAATTCCACTTCAAGATTGTGTCCCACTTGTTGTTGATTCTTCACAAAAAAATACAGTTTAATATTTTTAAGTTTGAAGCCTGAAATGTGGCAAAAGGTCGAAAAGTTCAAGGGGGCCGAATACTTTTGCAAGGCACTGTAATTGTTTTTACATAACAGTTAAAGCCTATTGTACAAATAATCTGTTATACTTTACAGGTGACAGCTGTTACCCGCTCAGGCGCTGGCTACTCACCCCGTTCTCAAACCCTCAGAGCGCAGAAGAAGTGCGCTTTAATGATACCCACGCTCGTGCGTGCTCAGTAGTTGAGAGAGCCATTGGCTTCCTCAAGTGTAGATGGCGTTGCCTTGATGCTTCGAGTGGTAGACTTCTATATCAACCCAAAAATGTATGCCAGATCATCATGGTGTGCGCTATTTTACACAACATTGCACTGATGAATGGTATCCCTGTTCCTCCCGACCTACCACAACACCAGCATGAAGAGCCTGACCCACACCCCCCTCCCCAACAAGGACATCATCAGGGAGCAAGGCTCCGTCAGGAAGTAATGCGCCATTTGTGGAGAACAACAGTGCAAAGGTTCATTTTTTAACAAGATCTTTTAATGTAGATGCAATGTCACCCAGCACTACTCTTATTTGCATAAGCTCATCTGCGATTACAGTAATTGCATTAATGGTGTCTCTCTGTGTCTACAGAACAGCCTCAGTCAGCACCCGGCCACTTCCAGCCGTGCCATATGGTCGGGACGCACTTGTGCTGGGGACCTCGGGAAACTCCATAGCCCCTGCAGACTCTGCGCTGGGAGTTTCGTCACACTGGGATCCCGCAGACTCTGCAGAAATAAGGACTAAACCAATTGTGTAATTTATTTTGTTTAATTGAGTACACAAGCAATAAAGTTCTTTACCTGGTTCCCCTGTATCCAGCACATCGGTGTCTCCCGAGGCCATTCGGGTCTCCATTGGGGACAAACCGAGGGCACCTTTGCCCCCACCAGTCGCACACACACTCTGTCGGTGAGAGGCAAGCTGTTTCTTTGCTCCCACCTTAAGATCGGACCACTTCTTTTTTACTTCTGGAACCGTCCTGTTTGCCGAAGCAACTGCGTTTACCGCAACAGTGATGTGTTGCCACTCTAAACATTTTTTTTATTGGTAATTCCACTGCTGTGGCCACCAAACAAAATAGCCTTCCTGTTCATGCAACTTTTTTTTCCCCCCAACAACCCCCCCCCCCCCCCCCCCCAACCCAAAATTTTCTTCCATTTCCTTTCCACTTCCTCTTTTGTGAACACTGACCTGGATAAAACGCCAAACTTTGGCAGGCCGCCAGGGTCACGATTCCCCATGAAAACTCTAGATCTCCGCAATTTAGCGTCGCAAAGGCCTTAAGATGAGAATGACACCAATATGATGTCGATCGGATAAAAACTCTGGGAGGAGTTCGTCAAAGTACGACAGCATGAAATTGCAAAATATTGCGCAATAACACAGAAAATTTTAAAATAACGGATTTCCTGTTCGGTTTAGGGATATGCCCCAAGAGGCTTTTCTTCATGATCCGGGGTGTTACACATGTCTACCAAGTTTGGTGCATGTACCTTTTGCGGATCGGTCTGGGCAGTTCTAGGTGGCGCTAGAGAGCCATTTTGCCACGCCTAGTTTTAAAACCCATATCAAACGCCAAGTTCTGCAACGTCTGATGCGCGTGCAAAGTATTGTGAGTTTTAGAGCATGTTTAGGCCTTCAAATTATCGATCAAAGCGGCATCAGAAGAATAATAATAATAATTAAAGCTGCGAGCAGCGATAGGCGGGCCCTCGTGCATGCACCGCAACCATGTTCAACAACAACTGTCGGCATTGGGAACTGTGAAAGCTGTGCAACTTGCATACAGGGAGTTCCATTATAAATTTTTCTGTGGCATATTTACTTTAGCCAGCTGGTGGCGCTATGACTTTTGGTGAACACTGACGTGGATATGCGTTCAGGACAGGACTCTCGTCGAACACGTGAAGTTTGAGGCCGGTCGGATATAGTGTACTTGAGTTACTGTAGCTTCATGTTTCATGGCGAAACATCAAACTTTGTCAGGCCACCACGGACACGCCCCTCAAAGGAAAGTCAGGAGATTTAAATGTACCATCACAAAGGTCTGAAGTCTGAAGTACATACTGCTCGTACTGGTCAAATATGATGCTGACCTGTATGAATGTCAATGAGGAGTTAATATTAGACATCAAAAGATATGATCCATGCTCCTGGTTAAAAAAATATGATACGTACCCTTATTAAATAAGCAAGGACATTTATGGAATTTGTTCCCGTTTAAATAAAAGGAGGATGCTGCAGATACTGTGCTTTATGATAAACAATCACACATTGCTGCAAATGCAATGTTTTGTTTTCACATCACAACTGAAGATGCCTGAAAATAGAGCAACCGTACATGAAAAAGACAACCAATGTTATCTGGTTTTGTGAATACAGTGAATGCATATGCTTATAATACATTTATTTTTAAATGTTTACTAATGATTGTTATTTTTTAATCATTATTGATGTATAGACAGCAGTATGCCACTCAGGGTAACACCCTGTAAATAAAACCATCTGCTGTTTTGTGCATGTGTTTAGTAAGTCACATGAAATTCTGCTACCCAAAAAAGTCCATATAATGTCCATATAAACATACCAAATTGTTACAAATTTAAAAACTGTATCATTTCATAATTTCTTGGTATTGAGATGATCGACAATAAGTGCCACACACAGCTACTCAATTTCATGAGGAAAAACAGTTAATGGTAGGTGATAATAAAACTCCAGGACAATCATCCTCAATCGGCGGACCGTTGAGAACATATACTGTATATATTTTGTGATTAAATTAATATATAAAGAGCCATGTCATTATGGTTGTTTAGTTGAAATGAAATATTAGCCGAAAGTGATGCAAGTTGTGGAAATCAAACACTTTTATTTACACACATTCAACGTTGTGATGTATTTTCAAATGTGAATATGGTAAAGTGAAAACTCCAAGGTTCAGTCAGTAACTATGCAACACAGTGACATCGGAAAACAGTAAGACAAGTTTTGTGAGGTGTTATGCTGAGTCAATGTGTCGATGGTTTGAAGCGGCAAAAATGCCAAAGGAAGCGTTGGAAGTGTGCGAAAAGTTTCTCTTTTCCTTGATGGTTTAAATGAAGTCCATCGTGTCTGTAGAGGTTGTAGATAATTTTTCCATTTTTGAGAAATAGTTTTGTCGTATTAAGGAATAAGATGTTGTTGGTATGTGAAGACCAGTGTTTCATCAGGCGGTTGCACTGTTTGACTGTCGACTTTGTTGTGGAGTCGTCTGTCATACGTGGTAATATAGCGCTGACTACAAAATAAACCACTTGTGGATTAACTTGTGTGATGGATTTTATGAGTGTTTGCATCCGTTCAAGAACAGCTGTTGCAGTCGCTCCAGCAGCGATGTCGTTGGTCCCTATGTGTATCAGTACAAGCGTCGGTTTGCGCAAACTTTCAAAGCGTCTCAGGTGTTGGCAGGCGGATCGAACGAGACTTGTGCCGGGGTGAACCCAGCAGCGAGCTGGCTTAAGGTAGCTTTCAATATCTCTACACATCGAGTCCGTCAGGATGCACACTTGGAGTTCTTAAATGGGGAATAAAAACAGGTTGTAGTGTTATTTCTTTGAAGAGTGAATAATTATAATAATATGTCAGCTTTTGTGTTTTTAAGGCAGTCTTAGAATTACCTCGTGGTATAGAGAAGCGTCTGTTGTTGATTGTAGTTGTGAAATAGGCGCAGTCGTTGCCTGAATGACATGAATTGATGCATTTATTGCGAATGTAATTTAAAGTTATACGTAAGTAACCTACATAAATATTTTATTACCATTTTGTGCCATTGGTCCAGTCTGGTAGAATCTTGATGTCTTGCGAGCAATTGTCGTTGTCTTTGTCAGTACGTGCCTTGTTATTGTCTAGATGTGCGCAAGAGAGTGTTAAATGGGCAAAATGGGGTGGGAGTGTCATTGTATGCGTGATGTCATCGCATTCGAAATCCGAGTTCTGCCCATTGGCTGGCAAAATGGAGGAGTGTTAACGCTTTCTATTTGAAACCGTAAAATATGTTGTGTGACTGATTGTATAAACAGATAGAGCACGAAATTATAGTTTTCTTTTTCCAGAATTATTTAAAATCAAGTATGAACATGTATTTTATCTATTGATGTCATTTTTTCAACGTTTTATTTATATGTTTTCGCTTCTTGTCTTGTATGTTGCGCGTTGCCTAGACAAGTAATAGTGTTATGAAAAAGTATTTTCAGTAAAAACAAGTCTTATTCAATTACATCATGTCCTGAGCCTTTGAGTTAATTTGCTGCTTTCATGTGTTCTCATGCTTTTTAGTAATTTAATGGTGTTTCGATTTTAGATTTCGTGGAAGTGCCAGATAAAGTGTTAGTTTAAGGAGAAGATGGGCACATGGACAACGAATGAGTGAAGAAATATTCATTTAATTATGTATTTATACATGTCAATATGTGTGTGTCAAGTATTTTTAAATAATTTTGTCATTTTCGTCTGCTTTAGCCACAAACTTAATTCCTTGTTAATAAATGTTTTAAAATGGCTCGGAGAAGTCTGTTTGGCTGAGGCGTGTATTCATTGAAATGAACTGACTGGATTTGACAAGCTTAAGTCTCCTTTGTTTCAGATGTAAATGACATTGAAGAGAAGTGAATAGATCTGCTGGAGCCATCTGGGTTTCAGATGTTAATTACATAGAATTAAGAGATTCAATGTATCTTCTTGTTTTAAGAGATTCAACAAATATATAGAGGATATTTTTTATCTGTTTGTGGCAATTAATGATATAAAAATTTTATTGATTTCATTGTTTCTTTTGCTTATTTTTTTATAGTTTTTTTTTTTTATGAAGTTAAGATTGTTCCGCTACGCGCCGAGTTGTTTTATTTTTCTAGCCGGCCGGCACACCACCACACCACCTTTGTGTTTCGCGCGCCTCGTCTCCCCCCCCCCGCGTTCTCTCTTTACCCCCCCTTTACTTTTTGATTCCCCACCCCCCCCGTATTTATTTTACTTTTTATTTTCTTCATATATTGCCTTTGTGTTTGCTGTCCTGTGCTGAATTGTTTTGTATTACTTTCATGTCGTGTGATCTTGTTGCCTTGCCTTGCCGTGTATCCTGTGTTTTCGTTTTTGCCCTATTGTGGGAAGTCTTTTGTTCTTGTTTATATTTAGTTTGGTTACATCTTTACCCCATCGTGGGCTTTATTTTATTATTAAATATTCAATGTATGCACTGCTGCCTGCGCTTGGGTTCTTCCCCTAAAATCCCTGACAGAACAATTCAGCCAGAACCGAACCCAGCAGGCAGCCATGGACGGTGCAACCACTTCGCGGTGGCAATGCACTTCCGATCCCGAGTGGTGGGAAGCAATCGCCTCTCAGTCTCATGCTGGAGGAGGTCCATTCCCCGCCCAGTGCCAGCGCCCCTTGCTGGACTATGCCCGGGACGTCGAGGCAAGGAAGGCGTCCGTTCCTGACGTGCTGGTCCGGGCATACCTGGTGGCCGGGATGGACGATCCTCCACCCTTTCCGGAGCGGGAGGAGATGGTCTATCAGCCGTTCGGCAGAGGTGCCCGCGATCCAGTCGGCAGTCGAGGTGCCGGCCGTCCAAGCCGCGATTCCGCCGGCCGTCCAAGCCGCGATTCAGCCGGCCGTCCAAGCCGCGATTCAGCCGGCCGTCCAAGCCGCGATTCAGCCGGCCGTCCAAGCCGCGATTCAGCCGGCCGTCCAAGCCGCGATTCAGCCGGCCGTCCAAGCCGCGATTCAGCCGGCCGTCCAAGCCGCGATTCAGCCGGCCGTCCAAGCCGCGATTCAGCCGGCCGTCCAAGCCGCGATTCAGCCGGCCGTCCAAGCCGCGATTCAGCCGGCCGTCCAAGCCGCGATTCAGCCGGCCGTCCAAGCGCCGATTCAGCCGGCCGTCCAAGCGCCGATTCAGCCGGCCGTCCAAGCGCCGATTCAGCCGGCCGACAGCCCAGTGCTGCCGGCCGAGTCCCGGTCTGCGTCCGGGCGTCCTTGGTCGGATCCCGGGGCCTCATGGAACTCTTTCTCTTGCCCCGGGAGCACAGGACATTTTCCCCTGGACTCTAACCTGTTCAAGGTCCCCACGGGCAGGCCACCTCAGGCTGCCTGCTCTCGCCCTATGTCCTCTCGGGCAAAGACATTTTCTCCCTCTGGCCCGCGGACTCCTTTCCCCCAGAACATTGTTGTCCCCCCACCCCCCTACCGTGTTTGTTATTTTTATTGTGTCATCCTAACCCATTTATTACCATTGCCTGTTTGCCTTTATTAATTTTTACAATGTTCTGCTGTTTTTTGTCTGTTTCCCAGTCTGTCATGTCTTGTCAGTGATGTTCCCTTGGAGGACGCCAGGGGGCGTCCTTTTAAGCGGAGGGGTACTGTCAGGGTTCTGCCACGAAGTGTCAGGTTTTTCTAGTCTTCGGGCAGGATCTTGACAGTACCATGTCTTTTGTGTGCGTCGCGTCTTTGGCCCCGCCCCTCTCGTTCTCTCATTAGCTTCCCTTTAGTGTTTTAGTCCCCACACCTGCCTTGTATTATTTATTCTTGTTAGTCTCCTTATATATTGCCTTTGTGTGAATGGCTTATAGCAGTCCGACGAAAATTCCATTTGTCTGCGGAGAGGAATTTGCAAGACTGAGGGATAAGTTTCGTTTAGTAGCCGTAAGTGTTATTTTATATTGAAGAGCGACATGTGTGGTTACAACTTTTATGTGATATTATGTGTAACTTTTTCTTAGTATTCGGCTGTGGATGAGTCCAATCCCAGAATCCGATTAAAGCAGGACGTGACGGAACTTGGAGTAACAGTGATGAGAAAAATAGGGGGTCTGAATGGAGAGAATAAATTTTTGCGGAAAGAGTTGGCAACGGTCAAAAAGACAAATGAGCGGCTGAATGCAGAACTGGCGGAGTTAAGAGCTCTAAAAGAGTTTTGGGGAAATGGTATATGAACTAACTTTTCACTATATTGAATAGTGTATTTTTTTCTTGCTCATTGTTTTAGTAAATTAAATGTGTTTCGTTTTTAGATCTCGCGGAAGTTCCTGATATAGTTGGAGAAGATCCGTCGGGCTCAGACACAGTAACCGACTGAAGATGGGATTTTAATTTCTGTATATAGTTTGTATTTATACATGTGTATTTTTTTGTGTGCTAAGTTTTGCTAAATAATAAAGGTGTGTTCATTTTGAGACTGAGTGATGTGCTGTCTTTGTTTACGGTTTTACTTAAACAAAAATAGGTTCAATGGAAATAGGAAAAATGAAAAATGTTATTATAATTGATCGCTTTTCAGTGTTTTAACTTAGAATGAAAAAGTAAAATAAGCCACCAATTCACTGTTAAGTAGGTATAATTGAATTGTGTGCCTTTTTAAAGTCGTCTTTAAGCATAAATGTGTTTAAAATGTTAAGAAGCTGTCAATTAATTCAGATTATTTCAACTCTTTTACTTTTTACGTTGGTTTCTGTGTTGAATAAGGTTATTATTTATTTTGAATGAGAGTAAAATAAAAAAAATGTAAGTGCATCTACGTGGTAGACATGCACAGTTTTCAGATAAATTATAATATAAATTTAATAGTTGTAAAAGAACTGTTTTAATAATTCCGCTTATTGGGCAGTTTATATATTGAGCATATTTGTTATAATATATATAATATAAAACAAACACAACACATATCAAGCAGTTACGGCCTCAGACATATTTATTTATAAAGGTCAATAATTAGAAGTGTTCTGAGCCCAAAGATTTATTTCTATGTCCTCGGTCAGTTTGTGATATTGGCTCCCGTGTGTCTTGGGTCTGTTTGCGTTATTGGTTTCGTTTGACAATGGCGGGGAAATAATTGGATAACAATATTTGGTGCTGAATTTAATTTCACAGAATAATAGAAATGTAAATGTTGTAAAATGACTATTTAAATAATTCCTCTTATATTGGGCAGTTGATATATTGAGCATTTTTTCAAATGAAGCTTAGGATACTATTTCTTTAAACGGTCATGTACAAGTCTTTTAAGCAAAATATCGAATGGTCTGTTAAACAGATTATATTTAGTTTATAAATCCATGTGCTAATTTTACATTTTGGCATTTTGCTTGAGCCACACATTTTATTTCCTGTCAGGAAGTGATTTAAAATGGCCTCCCGAAGTCTGTTTGGCTGAGATGTGTATTCATTGAAAATAAGTGATTGGATTTGACTTCGCATGTGACAAGCTTAAGTCTTCTGTGTTTCAGATGTAAATGACATTGAAGAGAACTGATTGGATTTGACTTAGCGTTTGACAAGCTTAAGTCATCTTTGTTTCAGATGTAAATGACATTGAAGAGAAGTGAAAAGATCTGCTGGAGCCATCTGGGTTTCAGATGTTAATTACATTGAATTAAGAGATTCAATGTATCTTCTTGTGTCTGGTTGCGTCATTGGTTTCGTTTGACAATGGCGGGGAAATAATTGGATAACAATATTAGGTGATGAATTTAATTTCACAGAATAATATAAATGTAAATGTTGCAAAATGACTATTTAAATAATTCCTCTTATATTGGGCAGTTGATATATTGAGCATATTTTTAAATGCAAGCTTAGTAGGATACTATTTCTTTAAACGGTCATGTACAAGTCTTTTAAGCAAAATATCGAATGTTCTGTAAAACTGATTATATTTAGTTTGAATGTCCATGTGTTAATTTTATATTTTGGCATTTTTATCTGCTTGAGCCACATTTAATTCCTTGTTAGGACGTGCTTTCAAATGGCTTCCCGAAGTCTGATTGGCTGAGACGTGAAATGAACTGATTGGATTTGAAATGTCAAGGGGGCGGGGTTTTGTGTGGGGATGTGCATGTAACCTCAGGTTTTGCGTTCAGACCGCAAATTCAAGCGAATCATTTACTTCGTAAAATAACGATTTGCCTGATATTAGGATTCTACACAAGGATTTTATCTTTCCGAGTTTAAAGAGATTCAACAAATATATCGAGGTAAGTGAGGATATTTTGTACCTGTTTGTGGCAATTAATGATATAAATCAGGTTTAGGTTTGACTTATATACATGTACTCATATCAAGTTATGCTGTAGTTTTGGTTGTTCTAAGCATGCTTGTCCATTCGAAAATGAGTGTCAGCGGGTTTATGAAAGGTGTGTTTACGTTAGTATAACGTAGTGATTTTTTATGATGTATAATGTCATGTTGTGTTCAGTTGTACATGGTATGTCGTGTTTATGCGCACACTTTAGACGCTGCGCCTTAACTTAACGGTTTGTTTATTATATAATATAAAACAAACGGCCTCAGACATATTTATTTATAAAGGGCAATAATTAGAAGCGTTCCGAGCCCAAAGATTTCTTTCTATGTCCTCCGTCAGTTTGTGATATTGGCTCCGGTGTGTCTCGTGTCTGGTTGCGTTATTGGTTTCGTTTGACAATGGCGGGAAATAATTGGATAACAATATTAGGTGATGAATTTAATTTCACAGATATTTAAGTCATGAGTTCATTAGTTGTATATTTAAGTTTATTGAATGCTTGGGTGTAGATGGAACTTAAAATCACCATGAAATCTATATTCTAAGTGTTTTGCAGCGTTTCATTGAGTATTATAAATGATTTATCTTTCCGAGTTTTAAGAGATCAAAAACATTAAGCTCCTCTTCCACTCGACAACCGTTCTTCACCACATAAAGTCAGCAAAACTATAATGACTGTCCAATGGAAAGGCATTTTTAACTCTCCCCTAAATGCACAAATTACTTTTCATTTAAGTCGGGCCTGCAGGGGAGAGGTAAAAATGCCAGGCCAATAGATTGTCTGGTTAGTCCTACCTTCCTTTTGTTGTCATGTTGTGAAAAGTTTTTGTGGGGTAGAGGAGCTTTTTGATGAAAGGTTACAAGTGCAGATAAATAAAGAAAAAATGAACCTATGCACAAATAAATCATTTATGATCATCACTGAAAAACTGTGTAAAACATTTGAATTTTCCAGTTTGATTGCATGGTGACCTTAATATGGCAAGTTGATTTTATTGGTGTTTGTGTTTATTGTTCAGAGAAATACACATATGAATGAATATGATACACTCAATATGAATAACATTATAAACACTAGAATTTACACCTTCTTTGTAATAAAATGTAATTGATTTAATATTTTTTAATTGTTTTTCTAAAAGCGATGTAGTTTCTTTATTGTTTTTAGTGTGATGTTTAGGATTCTTGACGACTCTGTCAATGTACGTGTTCAGGGGATAATTCATCCATTTAGATGTTGTTTTTGGATGTTATGTGTGTTTGAACGATTTCAAGTTGAATGAAGGGTATATGTGTTCATTCAGATATCACGTAATACATAAATATTTTGTGGATACGTAGCTGTATTGGACATAGCTTGAGTGCATTATCAACCCTGTACCTGGTAGACAGTTAATCATTACTGTGTGGTTTTAAGCACCATTGGAGGTGGCTGGTGGTACTTGTCTAAGCATAGGTGAAATGCTTAGCTTACGCTTGGCATGGGTTGGATGTGGTATAGGCATTTCCTTGCTTACCATATCAGTGAGTGGATTCCATTCCTTTTATTGGTATGTGAATGCCATCATCTGCTTCCTATCTTGTTTTTATAAGGAAGCAACACCCATCTTTAAAAAAAAGTTTTTGTTGTATTTTGTTTAGTTTTGATTGTGGTTTTGAGGGTTTGTTTAATATCCTTTGGACATATATACATTTTTTCTGACATCTACTTTTATTTATAATTTCGTTATATCTTACATGTCCTATATACCCGTCCTTGTTTATGCCAAGTGTTAAGTGGGTCTTCCAAGTGCCTTTATTTTAAACAAGTTATACTATTGTGGAGGTAAACAATTTTAAAAGAATATAGAAATAAATGTGTGATTGTATGTGTGTATATAGGAATTTGATTCCTACTGCTACTGTTAATTGATTAAATTTATGCCTTTTCTCTTCATTGCAGATGCCGAGGAAGAAGGGATTTCGTATGCGCCGCACACCAAGATCCACCAAAAGTAAGATTGATGCAAATGTATGCATTTGTTTAGAAAAGCTTCAGGTGCCTGTTGTTGCTGGGACTGATGTTAGAAATGCGCCATTGATCTGTGACGTGAATGTATCGCTAGCATGTGGTGTTGCTGCTGCAATCAAAAGTGTGATTGCTCCTGTGTGTTCATGGAAAGGAACAGATATTGACGAGTTATGTCTGGAAGGGAGCAAGTTGGTCCCATATATGACTGAGGCAAACCAGAAGAGAGATGGTAAAGAGAAGGACTTGTGTAAGTCTATCGAACAGCTCAGTGTGTTTGGCAGTGAGTGGAATCTAGTTATTGGCCAGCCAACGTACAGAGATTATGGTTTGTTAGAAGAGGACAATGTTATGTATGAAGAACTGCAAGAATATTTGTTAAGGGATCGAATGTGTTTGCTGAACCTACACAGTGCAGTTAGTGTGATTATTCATCACAAAGGCTATTTTGTAATGGTTGATTTTGGCACTCGTGATATGTTCGGATTAGCATCTGATATCGGGACACCTGTGGCTGTTTTCAACACAAGCCTCGATGATCTGATGTTTCATATAAATAATCTGAGGAAATCTTTAGATGCACAATGGTATGGCATTAGTTGCATTTCAGTAAAGACAGGTCAAAAAGAAACTGAGGTACAGACTGATGCATTTTTTACAGACAGCAACATTAACAGTTCTGTCAGTAAAATTGTTACTGAAGTTCCAGGTGAAGTTGTGGATGGCAGTTCTGTCAGACTTGACAACAGTGTGAGGGGATCATTTCACCAGGGCAATGACATCTTTGAATATGGAGGACTTCAATGTATGGCAATAGCTTTAGTAAGCTTAGCAACACATAAAGTTGATAGTGTCTTCTCGTGGCAGACAAAACATGTTGATCGTGTGTTAGTTTTAGGGGACCAGATGTACACGAGTTTACGGGACACTAATAGGATTAGTCACCCATGCAAACTGTTGTGTGTTTCTGATCTGCCAAAAGAGTCAGTCATTGACGGACAAAGATTTTTGTTTCGGTATAGTGACTTTGTTTGCGGTGACGTTGATATGGTTGAAGGCGAATTAATTCAGAGCGGTGCCTGCGTCAGTTTATTAAGTGGACTGGAAAAGATGTTTCCAAAGTATGACACGTGTCTTTTGACATTGTGTGATAGTACATGTGCAGTAATTTCTCGAAATGGACAGTATGCACTGGTCGACTCCCATGCTCGAAGTGGTACTGGCATGGTTGATGGAAATGGAAGAAGTGTTGTTCTATATTTTCCATGTCTTCAAAATTTGTTTCAACATATTTGCAATTTGGCTGCTGGGCTCACTGAGAAGCAAAAACCTTTTGAAATAGCTAGTGTCTGTATAAGTGTTCCAACTGTGAAACCTGCACAACTGCTAATTCCTTCAGCAGTGATATGTAGACGAACAGACGACTGTGGTGTAGGTCCTTCACAAAATGTGTTTCATATTCGGGAGGGGAAAAGGCTTCGTGAAGAAGAAAAAGACATTGATTTGGATACTGTAAAAGAGGTGCCAGTAAATGGTTCAAGAACCAAGTGTAAGATTTCAGCAAGTAACTGTACTTCAAAAAAAAGAAGAAACAGAAACGTTGCTATTGAAGTGAATTCAGATGTCGAATTCGTTAGCGATGTAATAAGTGAAAACTTGATTTTCAGTCCTATTTCTAGGCATACGTGTCAAAATGTGTGCACGCGATTAGAGGTGGAGCTTGTAAAAACAGATTTTCCAGTATTCACACGTGTTGGGATTTTAGGAGTTCCATGCAAAAATGACAGTATAGAAGCTGACGGGAATTGTTTCTTCCGCGCTATCGCTCAAACTTTGAGTGGTACACAAAAGCACCATAGAAAAATAAGACTTGCTGTTGTGCAACAGCTGGAAGAGAATAGTGAAAAATATCGTTATAATTTGAGAAGTGAGTATTCTTCAGTGTCCGACTATATTAACAAGTCCAAAATGCGATATGTTAATAACTGGGCAACAGAAGTTGAAATACAAGCAACAGCAGATTATTTGGGAATCGATGTTTTTACCTTTTATGATGGTCGCTGGTTAAAATACAGTTGCAATGGTAAGCGTGTGTCAAAAGACGGCATTTACTTAGAAAACTGCAGAGGAAACCATTATGAAACCGTAGTTTGTGTCAATGAGCCATATCTGTCTACTTGCTATGGGTATTGCAAAACAGCTGCATCTGCTTTTGAGGGGTACAATATTAGATCAAACTTTAACAAAGGAAATATCAGTTTAGCATTGGAAGACAAGGAACAGCTTTGAATGCAGTTTGAGGCAAAACAGCAGCATCATTGTGTATTAAATACATGTTGTGCTGTTAGTATGTTAACGGATTCTGATGTTGAAGTTGTGGAAAATTCTAATGTCGAAGTTGTGGAAGATTGTAATGTGGAAGTTGTGGAAGATTGTAATGTGGAAGTTGTGGAAGATTCTAATGTCGAAGTTGTTGAAGATTCTGATGTCGAAGTTGTGGAAGATTCTAATGTCGAAGTTGTGGAAGATTCTGATGTGGAAGTTGTGGAAAATGCACATCCAATGGCATTTACATATAATCCGCTATCTACAGAAATTGCACGTACTTTATGCAATACATTTAAATTGGATTTTCTGCAAGAAAATATACATGTACCCACTGTTTATGGGTCTTTAGGTGCTGTTTGCAAGACTGATAAAGTTGTAAAAGATGGAAATTCTTTTTTCAGAGCAGTGGCACTATTGATTTCTGGTTGTGAAAAGAGTCATCGGAAGATAAGATTAGCTGTAGTCAAGTATATGGAATGTCACAGTGAAGAACATGTGAAGTTGGTTGGAACAGAATATGCATCAATGTCAGAATATATTTCAAAGTCAAAGATGAAATATGTTGGACACTCTGCTTCTGACATAGAAATTCAAGGTACAGCGAATGCTCTAGGAGTGGACCTATTTATTTGCAATGGTGGCAAATGGGTCAAATACAGTTGCATGGGTACAGTGCTGACAAGTGAGGGAATTTACTTAAAACAATGTGAAAATTATTATTTTGAGCCTGTCATATGTGTCCAACAAGTTCATGACAGAGTTTGCTTTGATTTGTGTAAAGTTGGTAATATCCCACTGTACACAAGTAGAGAGAATTCAAAAAGACAAACAGACAGGACTGCTAATTTTTCTATTTCAAATAGCAGTAATTCTTTATCTAAATATTCTCAAGGAAAAAAGTCCTTCCAGTCAAACATTAAAAATCAGGATGAGTTTCATAAGGAATTGAAAAAGAACGTTGCTAAAAGGAAGTATGTGGAAGATGTGTTGCATAAGGAAATGAAAAAGAACGTTGCTAAAAGGAAGTATGTGGAAGATGTGTTGCATAAGGAAATGAAAAAGAACGTTGCTAAAAGGAAGTATGTGGAAGATGTTTCGTATAAGGAAATGAAAATTGAAATGAGCAAAATTAAGTATAATCAAAATGTCTTGCACAAGGAGAAAGTACGACATTATAGCAAAATGAAGTATAAACTGAATGTGTTGCATAGAGAAAAAGTAAGACATTTGAGCAAAATGAAGTATAAACTGAATGTGTTGCATAGAGAAAAAGTAAGACATTTGAGCAAAATGAAGTATAAACTGAATGTGTTGCATAGAGAAAAAGTAAGACATTTGAGCAAAAAGAAGTATGAACTGGAAATGTGTTGCACAAGGGAGAAAGTAAGACATTTGAGCAAAAAGAAGTATAAACTGAATGTGTTGCACAGGGAGAAAGTAAGACATTTGAGCAAAAAGAAGTATAAACTGAATGTGTTGCACAGGGAGAAAGTAAAAGACATTTGAGCAAAAAGAAGTATAAACTGAATGTGTTGCACAGGGAGAAAGTAAGACATTTGAGCAAAAAGAAGTATAAACTGAATGTGTTGCACAGGGAGAATGTAAAGACATTTGAGCAAAAAGAAGTATAAACTGAATGTGTTGCACAGGGAGAAAGTAAGACATTTGAGCAAAAAGAAGTATAAACTGAATGTGTTGCACAGGGAGAAAGTAAAGGCTATCAGTACAAGAAAATATCATGAAAACCCAGAGCATAAGGCACGTGTTAAAGCAGGTCAGAAATTTAAAAGGCAACAACAGATTAAAGTGAAAGCGGAACAGTTTGATTTTGTTATGCAGCAGTTTTTGGATTTAGTAAAAGATGGGCCAGATTTTGTGTGTTGTGTTTGCCAACGATTGTTGTTTAAGCATCAGGTTTTAAATTGTAAAAGAGATTATTATAACAAAAAAGGAGTTTCTTCAATTGCAGGTAAATGTATAACTGAGGAATATTTACACAAATGCAATGAAATCTGTGTAATGCCATGTCGGTGGCCAGATACAACGAGAGGCGAGCTGTGGATTTGTTACACGTGCCATTATAAGATTAATAAAGGTCAAATGCCTGCTGAATGTGTAACAAACAATTTGAAGGTTGATTCAATTCCACCAGAATTGGCGTGTTTGAATATCTTAGAACAACATTTGATTGCTTTGCATATACCGTTTATGAAAATGTTGGCATTACCTAAAGGGGGACAAAATGGAGTACATGGACCTGTAACATGTGTTCCTGCAAACATTGTGCAGACTTCAAATTTATTGCCGTTTTCTAGTATGCAAGGATCCTTGTTGCCTGTCAAATTGAAGCGTAAATTAACTTATAAAGGTCATTATAAATATCAGTTTGTTGACAGTTTGCGCATAAGACAAGCATTGAAATGTTTAAAACAGATAAATGTGCATTATAAAGATGTAGAATTTAATGAGGTTTGGCTAAATGAGTTTTGTAGGGAAGGCAGTGAGGTTTTAGGAAAGGAGAGTGCATGCGCTGAACATAGTGAAGCATCTGTAGATGTTGGTGAAGATGAGCTTTTGCATGACAGACAGCAACATTGCATGTATCAGGACACATGTCTCATGCCTGTTGACATTGGTCAGGAAGCATTAGATCAGTATTTTGATAATATATTGAATGTTGCACCAGCTGAAGGAAATAATCCTGTCAAATTGCTTTCTGATCTTGGAAATGAAGCCAAATGCTTCCCGGTTTTATTTCCACTGGGATGTAATACATTTCATGAAAGTCGAGACAACCGATTGACATTGTCAAGGTATTTTAATAATCGGATTTTACATGCTGATGGAAGGTTTGCACAAAATGTAGAATATATATTTTTTGCTCAGTATAGGGGAGAGGGGGGGAACAAGGTACCCCCACCCCCACAACCCCAACCGAGAAGGGAAACGGGGGCGATAAAAAAAGAAATATGATAACATCACATTCCCAAACCGATCTTTTTGTCTCTGTGCGGTCATCTCTCACCCAGCGCCACCAGACAACCTAAAGCTGAGGCAAGAAAAAAAAAAAAAAAAAAAAAAATATTTTGTTTAGTACTTCTACTGTTGTAGATAATGTTGTATGAGTTAAATCAGGTCAAACTGTAGTTTCTCTAGTAAAGAATGGTGTATCAACCTCCTGCCAATTTCAAAGCACCATGCTAATACAGCTAGCTAAACAATGGGTGACAGTGGCGGGGTAGTTTGTAACACATGTGTTGAAAGTGTTACAACCATCCCCTTACATACAACTAAGGATTTTTTTTGTGATTTTAATAATTCTACAGAATGCCTAGAACTTGGGTGAGAAAAACAGATCGTGGAGTTGATGCCAGTCTTTTAAAAAGAGCAGCAGAGGAGGTTAGGACAGGAAAGTCTGTTAGGGCAGTGGCAAAATCCCACGGAATCTGCCATGTAACCTTGAACAGATATTGGCAGAAATATAGAGAACTGAAAGACCAAGGATCGAGGGACCTTCCTCGTGTAGGATACTACAGTCCTCACCAGGTCTTCACCAGGGAGCAGGAGGAGACTTTGTCACAGTATATAAGCCAGGCAGCCGATATATACTATGGTCTAACTCCACGTGAGGTGAGCATGATGGATAAGCATCTTGAGAACAGGGTAGAAAAGGCGAGATTCAAGACCTCTTAATGTGTATTGGCCCTCTCATGCAAACTCAAATTAATCTTTGTGAATGATGAATAGAATATTTAAAAACAGGTAAAAGTTAAATAAATACCAACACATACATTTAGACAATTTCTAAAAAATGTGTGTCCCTACTCGGACATCATGTTATGATTACTTTTAGGTCAGAAAGTTTGCCTATCAACTCGCGGTGGAATTCAGCATACAGCATCCACAAACCTGGGATGAGAAGAAAATGGCGGGGCCTGATTGGTTTAGCTCATTTATGAAGCGGAACCCCAGACTTTCAGTGAGGAGTCCACAGGCAACTAGCCTTTCAAGAGCCACCAGTTTTAATCGTGCTAATGTGGAACTCTTCTTCAGTCGACTGGGGGAGGTGATTGATAAAAATGGGTTTGATGGCAGTGACATATGGAATGTCGACGAAACCGGTGTGACAACTGTCCAGGCACCATCCCGAGTTGTAGCACGCCGGGGTATGAAGCAGGTTGGTGCCATGACGTCTGGGGAGAGGGGCACACTTGTTTCAGTTGCATATGCTGTGCAAGCTCTGGGGAATACAATTCCTCCATTCTTTGTGTTCCCTCGTAAGAATTTTAAAGATCACTTTGTTCAGAGTGGGCCATTGGGGAGTGCAGGAAGTGCTAATTCATCAGGCTGAATGCAGGAAGAGGATTTCCTATCATTCCTCGTTCACTTTGTGAAGCATACAAAGGTCAGTCCAGAAAGAAAGGTATTGCTCCTGCTTGATAACCACTCTTCCCACATCTCTGTGAGAGCTGTGGATTTTTGCAAAGGCCATGGAATTGTACTACTTACGTTCCCACCACATTGCAGCCATAAACTCCAACCACTTGATCGTAGTGTGTTTGGTCCATTTAAAAGGATGGTGAATTCGGCGAGCGATGACTGGATGAGGGGAAATCCAGGTAAAACTATGAGTATTTACGACATTCCAGGCATTGTGAGGGTCGCCCTGCCTACAGCCGCAACACAGAAAAACATACAGGCGGGCTTCCAGTGTACAGGCATATGGCCATACAATTGTAACATTTTTCAGGACTGTGACTTTGCGCCTTCTCAAGTCACAGATCGTCCTGATCCATCTGGGGCTCTTCAACAGAACTCCTTTCCATCTCACCTGTCACCCGGCTCCTCTCCAGCTCACCTGCCGCCCTGCTCCTCTCCTCCTTACTTGCCGCCCATCTCCTCTCCAGCTCACCTGCCGCCCGGCTCCTCTCCAGCCACTCATGCTGTCCACCTGCACTCTGATGAGATGCCGAGCACCTCAGGGTCCATCGTAGGTCAGTTGTTCAGTCCATCACTCATTAGGCCATTTCCAAAAGCAGGCCCAAGGAAAGAGACAGGTAGGGGTAGAAAGAAGAGGCGCTCGGAAATCCTCACTGATACACCAGTGAAGCTGGCATTGGAAGAGGAGGAGCGTCGAAAAGGGAAAAACATCAAAAAAAAAATCTTGGGGAGTGAGAAAAGAAAAAACAATAAGGTAAAAAAACCTGCCGCGAAAAGGGTGAAGGCTGACTACTGCTCTTGAGAAGAGGAAGATTTCTGTGTCGTCTGCATGGAACCATTCAGAAATTCTAAATCCAAAGAAGTGTGGGTCAAGTGTGTTTTATGTAGCTTTTGGGCCCACCAGGCATGCACTCCAGGCCTGACCAATTTCATTTGTCACCATTGTGACTCTGATTAACAATGCTTTTAATTAGTTTGTTCTTGTCACCATTGTGACTTAAGTATGCATTTCATTCGTTTGTTTTTGTCACTATTGTGACTGAAAAAGAATGCATTTCATTTGCTCATTTTGTGGAGTGGGGGTTAATATGTTTGTTAATTTGCTCTCTCTCTCTCACACACACACACACACACACACACGCACGTACAGACAGACATGCACACACAAATGTTCACATGTACATGCACACACAAATGTTCACATGTACATGCAGAAAAACACACAATATGCTCATGCACTCCCCATATTTTATTGTTGCAGCCATTCATTTAAAATAAAACTGTTGTTTTGGCATATCACTTGGAGTACCCTAAGTTTTTGTGCATTTTGTCTACCTGTTACAATTTACCCCAGTATGTGTTACAACCTACCCCAGTAGTGGGGTAGGTTGTAACAAAGGACCACCTTGTATTTGTCATCATCTCACAAAGTCTGTGATATAGTTGAATAAATTTAAAGTGTTGTCATTTGTAGTAGACAACTGTGGGTACCTTGCCTAAAAGTTTCAGATGTGTAGCCTAAACAAAAAGGTAGTTTTAGGTCCTGAAGAAAAAAGTGTTACAACCATACCCGGTCTCCCCTAAATGTCTGAAATTGAACAGGTTGTGTCAAATGTATCGATTGCATTGCGCAAAGGAAAAGGAGGATGTGTGTCAAAGTTGATGAAAATGTATTGAACAATGAGGAATCTTTGAGAAAACTGTTGGAATTTGATGGGTATCGTTTCCTTAAACCTATCCGAGGTACGCCAGCTTTTTGGCAAGGAGCGCAACGTGACCTAAAAACAAAAAAACACAACAAAACACACAGCTTGTTGCGTCGGAATCCTGTAACTGCGGTTAGAATGATTGATTTTCTGTGGCATTGTTTTGTAAGCAGTGGCGGTGCTACATTGAATTGCACCCCGGGCGAGAACATATTTGAGTGCCCCCCCCCCCCCGAAAAAACTAAATTATGTCATATTTTTTTGACCTAAACTACAGTGGTACAAATTGAATTTCTCATTAAAATGAAATTGTACCATTGTAGTTGAGGTCAAGAAAAGTATACATGACAGTGTTATAAAACAATTTGACATAGTATTAACACTTGTATCAATTTGTACCACTGGAAAAAAAGTGGTCAGAAAAAGCTTCATGACAGTTATAATGCCCAAATGACAGCCAATGTCAAAACCAATATGACAGTTAACCCAGCTAAATAGTGTCTTAAATTCAATAATTAATCTGCTATGTCATGTTTTTATGACATTATGACAGGTTAAGATGTATTGGTTTATGTAAAGTTGTCAACAAAGACCACAAACAAACAATATTTGCATTAAAATTTCATAATTGAGCGAATGACACATAATGACAGTTGTCATAAACATGCATAAAACCTCCTTCATATGTTCGTCAGCTGGGGTCCCCACATGGTTCTGTTCATTTTGAACTGCTGATATGCGGTGGAAAAATCTTCTTGATCAGTATTCTGAAACGGGAAGGAAATAATAACTGAACGTACAGACATGTTGAAGAACTACAGTGGGCTGACAGGTGTGAGTTGTTGCGTCGGAATCCTGTAACTGCGGTTAGAATGATTGATTTTCGGTCCCCCCCCGTTGCCCGCGACCCCCGCTCCCCCCACGAGTAAGATAACCAGTAAACCCCTCCGCAGCCGGAGAGAGTAAACAAGACACAGAGAAATACACTCCTTTCCTTCGGGCGGCGTGGCCCCCCCCCCAACAGAAGAAGAAAGAAAAACGAACGGCCGCCCTTTTTTTTTCCGCGCCGCCCCCCCCCCCCCCCAGAAACCCCCCGGCGCCCCGTCGCCCTGCCTAAAACCGGCATTGTTTTGTAAGGGTGGGACTTATGTCTTCGGCGCATCCAATAGGTCAAATGAAGGATTACTTTTATCGTGATGAATTTCAGCAGTGTGGTTCCCCTCATGTTCATTGCCTGTTTTGGATTGAGAACGCCCCAGTGATTGATAAAAACACAGATGAAGAAGTCATTCAGTTTATTGATAAATATGTCACATGTGAATTACCATCAGAGGATGACACATTATTGGACATTGTGACATCTGTGCAACAACATTCAAAATGACATTCCAAAACCTGTAAAAAGAAAAACACTGTTTGTCGTTTTAATTTTCCCAGGCCAGCATCTGCTCGAACATTTATATGTCGTGGTAAAAGTGATGCAAAAAAAAAGTGTAAGTGTAAGGTAGATGAAAATGATAATTCAACTAAATGTGCTTGTGTTCAAGGTCAGAAAGATTTAAAAATGAAAAGAGAACAGGCAAGTGAGATATTGTCAGCAGTCAAGAAGACTCTTTCAGATGAGGATAGTAACTATGACAGCGTGGAACATTTGTTTGGAGATGCATATAAATCATTTCATGGAAATCCACATGTTGTTTGGAAAGACAGGTTACTGAGGTGTGGCTCAACCAATATAGCAAACCACTTTTAAAATGTTGGAATGCAAATTGCGATATACAGTACGTGGTTGATGCGTATGCATGTGTGGTCTATATCATTTCTTATATATCAAAGTCAGAAAGAGAGATGGGATTGCTGTTAGGTAATGCACAAAGAGAAGCACAAAAAGAGGGAAATACTAGTGCAAAAGATGCGCTGAACAATCTAGGCAGTGTTTATTCTAAGTAAAAATGAGAATTCCCGGGCTCCACTTAAATTAAACAATGCTTGTGGTTTTATCACCAAAAGAACACGAACACAACCTGCAGTCATTCGATATGCACGGTTTTCCAAGGAAACAAACCAAGAACCCTTTCATCAAAGCATTATGCAGATGTTTCTGCCATACCGTGCAGATATGCATCTGAAACATTCCAACAGTTTTACATGAACGGTCATGTGACATTAACTCAGTGGTTCCCAAACTGGGGGGCGCGGAGTTATGATAAGGGGGGCGCGGCAAGGCAGTGAACATACAGTCAGCCGATATTTATAGGGATTTATACGGAACAAATTTCATAAGAGAAAAATCGTCCAATGAGCCGAAAATATCTGGTGTGCTACCCGGTGGCAGTATTCAGTGCGCTCTCTCTCACTCACTGCTGTCGTGACACTCTGATGAATATCAGAAAACAAAAAAAAACAAAAAAAAAACAACAAAAAAACCTCCCTGCTTTGTGAGCGCCATACGAGAATTATCTTCCTCTGCTATTGATATGGTTTCACTATGTTGAGACCACACCGTACCTAAAGCTATCCCTGCAAAAACTACCGGCGCTTTATGACATATCAAAAGATATAGAGGAGCATCTTAACGACAAGATACGAGACAACCGTTTTGCTCTGCAGATGGATGAAGCAATTGACAGTAACAAAGACTGTCTATTGATAGCATACGTCAGATTCATCGATGGCGATGATTTGAGGGAGGAATCACTTTTCTGCAAACTTGTAACTAAGAGCCACTGCAGACGAACTGTTCAAAATCATTGACACTTACTTGAGGCTGATCTGAAATGGGAAGACTGTGTGGGGATCTGCACAGATGGAGGGCTCAGGCAATAGCCGGTAAACGAGGAGGTTTGCAAACATTAGTCAAGCGTACTCCCTTTGGGAATGTAAGTGTAATTGCTGTTGGAGATTATTTTCAGTTACCTCCCGTGAAAGGAATACCATTGTATGCTGACAACATAGGTATAAACTTCTGATCTACTCTGTTTTCAGTTGTTGAATTGAAAACAATAGTTCGACAAAAAGATGAAACATTTGCAGATTTGTTAAACAGATTAAGAATTCGTATCAGGAGGACCCCAATGACATTGATATATTGAACAAAGGTGAAACTGGTGAAGTTAACTAATGTTTACACATCTTCCCTACAAACAGAGGTAAATGAGAGTAATGTTAAGCAGCAAGTTCAAACTTGTCTGGAACATTTTGAAATAAACGCTCAGGATTTTAAAATGAATAAAAAGACAGGAAAACTAGAAATGAAAAGTAGTCACCATGCCAAACGTATACATGTTTAGAAGAAACACTGCTTATAGGAAAAGGTGCTTGTGTCATGCTGTGTAAAAATGTGGATGTACAGTAGTTGGTCTAGTTCAGTAGTTCCCAAAGTGGGGGTCGCGGAATGGATTACAGGAACTTAATTAGTTTATTTTTAATTAATACAATTATTTAAAGGATTAGCTCTACCATATGTCGGTCCACCTTGATCAACCCAAGGGCGGCCAGCAGATGCCCGTGGGAGATTGAGTCGAACGCCTGAGCAAAGTCGATGGATACTACTGCGAGCAGGATGCTACGTTCTGTTTTGCAGTGTCGAACGAGGCCCCGGAGGACCTCAATGTTCTCCGTAAACCCGGGAGTGGGACGGAACCCCCTTAGATTAGTACTGAGCGGGCATGCCAGAGCTAGCCCCTTAGACAGTATTCCATCACTTCCCCTGGGTCCGCTGATTTGGGTAGCAATATCGTACGACTCCGGTGATCCACCACATGTTGTACATGCGTGTGAGGGCCTCACATTCAGGATCCCATTCAAGGACATCCTCCTTACGTCTGAGCCTGGTGCGGATTTCTTTGATGCTTGGTGGAGGCTGTCACGCACCTCCTCCTCTGAGTTTAGCCCGGCAAGGTGTTCGATGTTCGCATGTTCCCCCGCCCTGAATGGACCCAACCCGCCAGAGGACGAGCAGTCCTCCCACGTGTGCCTGTAGGGGGTCATGTACCGATTCTAGTGAGATCGTGCACCGCACGGGAACACCGAGTAGTATAATCATATACTATGTGTCAAAAAGTTTGATTGATTTATGACCCTCCTGTCAAAGGCCTGTCATCCTGACAGCCTGTCACTCAAATGGTTCTTTTATGGGCTGTCAATCTTACTGACATTTATGTTTTATGACTGTTGTAGGGGTGCCTATGGCCCCCACCTTCCTACAGTGGTAGCCCCAACCCAACACCTTTTCAAACCTGCTTTTTCTATCAGGACACCTGCTGTGAAATGTGTTTGTGTATTAGCAAATTAGAGAGAGTTAGAGGTTTAGTTGGAGGCATACATAGTGGCATTGATAGGCTAACCCTTGTAATATGTTCGATTGTCTTAGTTTAATTTTGTAACATGAGATAAGACTTGGCCCCCCCACATGTCATTCAAATTAGTTTTATGGCATGTCACTCTAAAAACGACAGATTTATAGCCGCCTCGTCTACCTAAAAACCACTTACCATCAATAAATGTGTTTTTCACCCTTTTGACATGACACCACCGAGGGTTCACATTACCGTGTGAAAGTTGTTTGTGTATTTTAAATGAATGAGAGAAATCATGTAAATGTTTGTGTGATGTTTCTTCTAAGAGTTACTTTTAAAAAGTGTTCAAGACAGACATCTAGATTTAATTTAGGATATAGCTATGCCTAGACGAGCCGTCTGTATGTGTAAACCTATCCTGAGGGTTCTTGTTATGCTAACGGGTTGTTTGATAGAGACATTTGGTAGACAAACGCCGTTACATGTCTACTAGTGTTGTTAAGACATGTAATGAAACAAACATAAGATTGTGTAAAAATAAAATAGAAAAGGTTATAACTCTTCATACACTTATAAGAGGTGCTACTTTTGGCTGATTTACCAATAAATAGTTATTGTAATGTTTTAGTGAGGTTTTGGTTATACATTAATCAAATTATCTACTAGGTAGACATGGAATACACACACTACCACACAGCTTTTGGGGTGTAAGTTTGAAATATGTTAATGACGGACCCCTGCTACGCTCACAATGGGTATGGTGTCTTTAAAAAAAAAAAGTTTAAAAGAGGGTTCTTGTAGAGTCATTGTGTCGAGACGTACGGACGTGTTGTGGTAACAGATATTCGATACTCTTTTGTTGTCTTGAAAATAACTTACAGTTTTTCTAAAATGGCAAGCTTTCTGACCGGTATGTTGGTTTTCATTTTCTCTTTATAACAAAAATAAATAAAATGTCTGTATATAACTTTGTTACGGTTGTCGGGGGACTGTTTAACAGGCTGTATCATACCGTAGGTGCATTAAACGATCCGCGATATTCTTGGCTTGCAGAAGAACTAAACGCTCTTAATCACGCAGCAGGTAAGTGTGTCTAATTTTTTATTTTTATATATAAACCATTGTTCGTAGAAAAACATCGCAACATTTGTTACACGTTATTTTTTATCAAACAGGAGCAACACTGGGGTCTGTCGAAAACCCTGACGTTAGAAGGAGACTCATTGGTAAGTAAAATAGGTATGTCTATAGTTGTTCAAAACCCATATAAACATATTAGTCACACATTTTCTTTTTACATATGTCATCAGTTTCAGGAGACACACAAAACGACGAAACACCACAGTTTGGCTACGGCGATAACGACTCCCTAAGTAAAATACACTTATTGTTTTATGTTTTGATAATCCGCTAGAAATGTAGATATGTGTTTTAAATAATGTGTTTTGTAGGGTCTTTATCGCGATTGGTGGCAAACATCTCTAATGATGTGAACATTTCTACAGACCCTGCGTTACCAAGTACCTCTATTGCTCCAAGGACAATTGTAACGGCTGCTCAAATTCACGCGGTGTCCGGCGACATTACCAACGAACGAACAGCGCAGGCTACAACACCGTTGCAAAATCTAAATAACGGGTCCGGTGAGTCTAAGGCTTTTTATTTTTATTTATAAACATCTTGAACATTTTTGGTTCTCTCTCTCGCCTAATACATATTTTGTTTTACTATTTATTTCAGAGGCTGTGTGGGACGACGATTTAGTTGAAGCGTGGGAAGCGGCAGAGTTCACCCAGGCCGAACCAACAGGGTCTTCGGATAATAATATAGTGCTTGATTTAGCCCCTGACACATCGGTGTTGCCAGCTAATCAAGAGGCGTTCAGAGCGGAGGCTGGTACAATACGAACGGCGACCCCGGTACCTGTCTTTGAGGCAGCGGCGATTTTACGACGTTTGGATCTGATTGGCGCCGAATTGAGGATTGCGAGAGATGATCGGCGTCGTTTGCGTGATGAAAGACGGAGAGACAGAAGGGACTTTGAAAAGTTAAGGAGTGTCATCACCGCAACATCAGTATCGCTGAGAGAAGGTCTAGCGAGGCAACGGTTGATTCGTAAGGCTCTAAAAGACATTCAGGACGGTCAAGCGCAAAGTGTTGTATTATTTATGGAGATCATTAACATGGGCAGACGCAGATCTGGTGAGTAAACACCGTGTATATAAATCACATTGCACATGTTTAATGTTTTATTGTTTTTGTTTTTATTGTTATTGTTTTTAAAAAGTATGTATATTAGGGATTTCAACAGTGTTTTTAAAAAGTTTTAAATAAAATATTGTGAAATGGCCGCAAAACGTTGTCAGGGGTCAGATGTTTCTGAAAGTGAGTCAGCGGCAAAAATATTTAGATACCACAGTGACGATGGTTCACACCCCCCACAAAGTGTTTCAGACACGTTACAGAGATTAATTTACACAGTCAGGTCGATGCATAGACCGACTACTACAACCGAGTCTCTTTTAGCTTTAATTAGCACCGTTCGTTCAATGTCAGATGTACAGCCAGAACCAATTGTGGCTCTAGATGCACCTGTTTTAAATCAACATCAAGTTGGTTACGGATTAGATATTGTTGGTGCAAATAATGTAGGTCCTGATGTTGATGAAGATATTGATGATGCAGATATTGTTGATGATGAACCGGTTGTAAGAGATGTAAGAAATGTTGAGACAAACGAAACAACCATACCCTCTGTTTGTTTAAATCCTAGCGAAGCTCGGCGATTAGTAAGAGAGTGCGGTAGTGTTGGTGATTATACTGTGGTCCCTAGAAGAAGGTTTAACAGCCTGGAAATACATAGGGTATTGAACCTGCGTTCGATAACATCCAACGATATGGCAGACTATGTTCTTCTTTTACATGAGGCGTTGACTGAAATAGTTCAATTTTCGCGACAGCTGGCTGGTGATGGCGGTTTGATTAATATCACGTTACGAGGTGCTAGTCTGACAGCTGATGTTAATACACTATTGTCACCTAGCAATAACTACAGTGAAGAGCTTTTTGAATACCAAATCGAAAAGATAATGCAGAGCAACGCAGACGTGTGCGTTGACGATAGATTGGAGTTGAAAGTGTCTATAGCCATGTGTAGACAAGGTGGTGCTTATAGAAAACTCTGTGACACAGCTCATAATGAGGTTATTGCGAGAAACAGAATGAATCTTTTCTGCCCCTGTTAATATCTCAAACAATCTGTGTTTTGCTATTTGTCTGGCACATTTTCTGAACCCCCAAAAACAACACACAGAGTTAATACCATTAGCTTCAATGGTCACACTGATCAGGATATGATAGGCTTTAATGACATAGCAAAGTTTGAACGTCTGTCTTATGTTATAATAGTGGTCTTCCACAGGTCAGACACTGGTGTGTTGGAAAAGTACAACACAAAAGATGCGCCACATAACAGAACAGTGTTTTTGTACCTGCACGATGGTCAATATTTTATGATTAAGAACTTAAAAGCTTTCATAGGTACGCCTTACGTTTGTGAATTTTGTTACAGGGGTTACACATGCCGTAGAGATCACAGCTGTAAATATGTGTGTGATGTCTGTAATGGGTCTGAATGTTTCAGACACGCTGTGAAAAAAAGACAATGTGGTGATTGTCTTTGTTACTGCAGATCTGACTATTGTTATGACATGCATAAGAAACCACCGCTAGGTCAACAGTTTTCGCAGTGTGTTGACCAAACATTGTCCAAAATGCAATAGACGTTATCACATTAGCGGCACAGATCCTAAACCCCACAAATGCCCAGCAAGTTGTTGTGTCCATTGCGGTGATGTGTTGGTTGCTGATGGAGCCCATCAGTGTTTCATACAACCGATAACCCCTAAGGAACCTGGTGTGAAATACATATTTTATGATTTTGAAACACGCTACCAAGACGGTAAACACGTTCCGAATTTTGTGTGTGCTATCACTTTTTCTGGTGAGGAACTCACAGCAGAGGGTACAGATTGTGTCGACAGACTCCTCAGACGTTTCAGACAACCGCGTTATAAAAATTACACATGGATTGCACATAACGCATCAGGGTTTGACAACTTCATACTTTTGGAACATTTCACAAAAGTAGGGCTCACGCTTAAAATCACAATGCAGGGGTGTCGTTTAATTTTAATGTATGACAACGGCTTTAAGCAACGTTTTATTGACAGCTACTCATTCATACCCATGTGTTTGGCCAATACAGCGGCCGCGTTAAACCTGTCCTGTGAGGACAAGGGATACTTCCCACACCATTTCAACAGGGTAGAAAACGAAGATTATACAGGCCCTTATCCAGACAAGCATTTCTATGGGTACGAGACCATGAGTGATAAAGACAGAGGTCAATTCGATGCTTTGTACACAACAGTCACCGATAAGGTGTTTGATTTTAAAAAAGAACTAGCCATGTATGGCAAGAATGATGTTGTTTTGCTGAGGGAGGCATGTATGAAATACCGCGATGAATTCATGCAATGTACCGGCATTGATCCGTTTATGTGCACCACATTAGCATCATGCTGTATGGCTGTGTACAAAACACATTACTCTAGCTCTGACACACAACAATGCTTTCATCAATCATAACAAGGCCTACTCAGATGTCTCCATCGAATGGCTGGAATATGTAAAATAAACACGGGGCATAGACATTCGACATGCTTTAAACTACGGTGAGGTGTCAATTGGTAAATATTTTGTTGATGGGTATTTTGAGAATTCAGATGTAAAGACAGTTTTTGAGTTTTTTGGATGTTTCCACCATGGATGTTTAAAATGTTTCAGACATGAACATGTTAACTCCCTCTCAAAACTATCCTATGGTGACCTCAGAAGACAGGTTGATGACAAACTTGTAGTGTTGAAACAATTTTATGGTCTGAAGGTGGAGGTGATGTGGGAATGTGAGTGGAAAACAGCTAAACAATCCGATCCTGCTGTAATTGTTTTTATGTCCACATATAAACACCCTGAAAGATTGAGACCACGCGACGCTTTATTTGGGGAGCGTACTAATGCGTTCAAATTGTACCATAAGGTCGCAGAAGATGAGAAAATAAGATATGACGATTTCACAAGTCTGTATCCTTTCTGCCAAGCCAGAAAAGAGTACCCTGTAGGTCACCCACAAATCATTTTCAAGGATTTTGAACCTCTAGAAAATTATTACGGACTTGTGAAATGCTGTGTTTTACCACCGCGTAAACTACTACACCCAGTGCTCCCCATGAGATTTGGTGGCAAGTTAATATTCCCCCTCTGTCGCACCTGCACCGAACAACAAAACCAAACAACCCCCTGCAGACACACCGATGATGAAAGATCCATCTCTGGTACTTGGGTTAGTATTGAATTGTTAAAAGCTGTAGAGAAGGGATATATTGTGGCGAACATAGATGAGGTGTGGCATTTTCCACAGCGGTCGGATAACTTGTTTTGCGAATATGTTAAAACATTTTTGCAGTACAAGCAGGAAGCCAGCGGTTATCCAGAACATGCGGCAACGGACACTGACAAACAATCATACATCGACGACTATTTTGAAAAAGAAGGGATTCAACTGAACCCTGCTAAGATAAGTCACAACCCGGCACGTCGCTCAATCAACAAGCTATTGCTTAAAAGTTTGTGGGGCAGTTTTTCAATGAGGGAAAACCTACCCACAACAGAGTTCCTTTCAGACCCTGAGGAGTTTGCTCAGCATATTTTTGGTAATGGCTATGACATCAAACATTTCTCATTTGTTTCAGACACTGTAGCGATAATTCAATGGTGTTATGCTGATGGTAAAGGTGGCCAGACCCGAGATATAAACATTTTCTTAGGAGCATTTACAACAGCGCATGCTCGTTTAGAGCTGTATGGTCTAATGGACGGGTTGTCCGATAGATTGTTGTACTGTGACACAGACAGTGTCATTTTCACGTCCAAAGACGGTGATTGGGAGCCACCATTGGGTCCTTACCTAGGTAATCTCACCGATGAAATCGGGTCAGGGGGCTTCATAACCGAAAATGCTTCAGGAGGCCCGAAGACATATGGTTATCGCACCAACACTGGGAAAGTTTGTATGAAAGCCAAAGGTATAACGCTTAATGCAGTAAACTCTGACTGTGTGTTCACACCGAGCGCGAATGAGGCGTCAAGCGCGAGTGATTTACATGTTAAGTCAATGCAAAGACGCGATAGACGCGCTTGCGGCGCGAATAGCGGGAATGAGGCGGCGCGAATGGCGCGAATTGCGCGAATGACGTGAATTGTGCGAATGACGCGAATTGTGCGAATGACGCGAATTGTGCGAATGACGCGAATTGCGCGAATGACGCGAGTTGAAAAATCTGAACTTTGGCGAAAATTCGCGCCGCGTTAACCAATCAGGAGCCTGCTCTAGTAGTGACGTAGCGAGCAGAGGCAGAAATACAAAATGGAGGACAAGCTCATCTCAGTGTGTGGACACCCTGAGCTATGATACGTGTTCATATTTTTATAAAAATAGGAATAAAAAGGATCTTGCTTGGAAGAAAGTGAGTGAGGAGGTCGGAGAATCTGGTAAATTGTAAAAACATTTTCGTGAAGCGAATTTCACTCGCGAATGACGCGAATAGCGCGAATGGCGCGAATTTCACGCGCGAATGGCGCGAATGACGCGAATAGCGCGAATGAAGCGAGTAAACACAAAATGTTCAAGCGTCAAACTACTCGCGAATAGGGCGTTTTTGACGCCTCATTCGCGCTCTATGTGAACACACAGTGAGGCTATCAGATTGGACACTCTGATAGGACTTGTCAATCACTATGTTGTGGGGGATGGTGATAGTCGTCACATACTGGCCCGTATGGACGGTATTGTGAGGGATAAAAAGCGGTTTACACTCCATAACAAATCACTAGTCAAACGTTTGAGTGAATTACAATAAAAGAGTTCTGCTTGGTGATTACACTACACTACCATATGGCTACTGACAACGTTTTTGGTCATCGAGGTGTGCTAGACACCGAGGCATTTGATTTCAGGTTACAACATCCATTTTCATGTGTGATAAGTGGACCATCAAACTCTGGGAAGTCCTTTTTTGTAAAAATGTTGTTGCAAAATGCTGTTACATTGATTTCTAAAAATGTGGAGAATATTGTATATATTTATGATTGTTGGCAACCATTGTATGATGATTTATTGAAGCTGTATAAAATTAAATTTGTTGAAGGTATACCACAGACTCTCAATGATGATCATTTGTTTCCTGTCAATAAAACAAATCTGCTTATTATTGATGATTTAATGAAAAAAATCCAGTGTTAACAATGAAGTGGAAAAGGTGTTTACACAGTATGTACACCACCGAAATCTTAGTGCTATTTACACTGTCAGGGTAAATCCAGCAGGACCATCAGCTTGAACACAAACTATTTGATATTGTTTAAAAACCCCAGAGACGCCACACAGGTAATGGTTCTAGCCAGACAGATGTATCCAGGCCGTGCAAAATATTTTATGGAATCTTATCAGGACGCAACCGGTAAACCTTACGGATATCTCATGATTGATTATAAAGCAAAAACACCTGAACAATATCGGCTCAGAACAGACTTACTCTCTACACATCCGGTAGTGTATCTACAGAAAAGAAAACATTGAGACGATTTAAAATGTCTGCTAAACTTTATAGAAACATCCCCGTGTTAAAGATGCTTTTAAAAGCCACACCCAGCCAGAGACGGGTTATTTTACAGTCTACATCCGATGAACTTATTGTAACGCTGTGTGAGCTCGCCCTTAATGTACTTCACGGTAACATACCGCTCACATCGCAGCAATACCAGAAGCTAAAACGCCGGAAAACAGTGCTTAAATTTGTGACAAACAAGAAGATTGATATTAAAAGAAAGAGACGGATGATAAACCAGCAGGGTGGTTTCCTTTTGCCCCTCTTAAGCATAGCAATCCCCTTTATTACTAGTTTGGTTACTTCTAGATAAATGGAGTTTGCCGAGAAGATGTTTTTAGTCCCACAACATCAACTCGATAAACTAAAATCTGGTAAACCACGTGAGTCTATACAACAGTCGGTGGAGAATGATTTGGACTCTGCTATAAGGGACATCCTACACAACTCTGATATGGCATCTCATGAAAAAGCTAAACGGTACACAAATATTTTACAGAGATATTTAACATTTGCTAAGCAAGCTGACCGTGAGACATCTATGTTAACGTTAAACATGCCTCTGTCTGATAAAGAAACATCTAATCATGTACCGAATGCTGAAAACACTAGGTTATACGACAACGTTGTGAGTGATGTATTAAAGAATATACCGCAAAGGAGCTTGGATAAAATGACTAACGCTAAAGACATCGCTTCATGGACTGATTCTGGGGAGTTTGTATATAAAGGCCGGAACATACCCGGATCACACATGTTGGATTTAGTTAAAAATGTCGTAGCCCCATACAATGTCAAAGATGAAAACTAACCTCTAGGATGGATAGAGTTTCTGGAGACTTTTGCAGCACTAAATATACCGCAATCTACGGTACCCAACCGTCATATACGGCGTGTAATCGATAGTTTTAAAGTAGGTTCATCACCTGATAGTTATGCAACAACACCGAGGGGTAGAGATGCGAGAGCCGGTACCCCACGTCATGATAACGACCATTCTGACGGCGATGTTATCATTTCGCCTAGTCGCAAACGCTGTCGATGGATGAATCTCTAATCTTTTCATTTTATTTGACATAAACAAGAATATTCTGTTATATTTTGTGTGTGTGTGTGTGTGTGTGTGTGTGTAATAAAAATAAAGTCATAGCAAAAATAAGAATCTTGCACTATTTGTTATTTATTATGGTTTTATTCCAGTACACAAATATACATTTTGCCAGTCTGAACACATTGAATACATTTAAACACATTTTTCTTATTTAAATGGTTATAGGTTTTTAGTTTTTTCACAAAAAACGACACCATAGTATCGTTTTTATCTAAATCATCAGAGTACAAACTCATCATGTATTCATAATCATAAGTAGTGGACATATGACGAAGAAAGAACATGCAATGTTGCCCACACGTGTCTGACGAATAATTCTGGACTTGCTTGTTTGAGTATATCACACTGTCGCAGTTAAGAAATAGAAAATTACTGATTTGTGTTGGAAACCGGGGGTGATCGGGTTTATTTCCAAAACTGTCAAAAAAGCACCCAACCCCTTCCCTGGTTATGTATATGGCTAACCAGTGTTCCCCGGGGAGTCCTGAGGGGTGTGTATTGATTATGACCATAGATGGTACTGTTCTCAGACGTTCTTCTGGTAAATAATCACACGGCAGCACACCTAGAAAATGTGTGTTGCATGATATTTTATCCATCAAGACTGTGAGCTGTACGGTATTCATTTTAATAGTAATCGATCAAGACCTGTCTGCGATTTGAAATTTCAAGAATCGAATCATAAATAGCATAGATTACAAGGTTTATCGTACGGGGGAGCGGTTGTCGAAATCGTGCTTCTAGTCTGATATTTCCAGATTTGATGAGAGACACATGTCTAGATGCATTGCATGGTAATACGACATAAAAACCGTCGCTACCCATGGCTGTTTTCTAAATGAATGTCGTAGACTACTATGCATTCTCCTTTTTAAATCGAATGTACGTCGACCACTTGTTTTTCGGGGACCCAGCTATTAAATTTAGACGGCCATCCATACCATTTTACCAAGACAATGGTCTTCTTACCCTGCTTTTTCTTGTCCAAGATTTTTTCTACTTTAAACGTATTGTTTTTGCTCACAGATATTATTTGTAACTCTGGCTCGTAAAAACTACCATCAATAATATCTCCGTCATAATCACAAAGTTTGTAAACCGGTGGGTCTCGTTGTACACACTTGTTCACCGTGAAATATTCTTCTTTATAATTTTTCTCATAACCCTTGGCAAATGGACCCCTCACTTTGGATATTCTTACAATATCTCCGACTTTGTATTTAAACATTGGTTTAACACATCGAGCATTCCTAGGTCCGTAAAGATTTTGAAACACTGTGTCTTCGTTGTTTTTGTTAACATCCACGGGTCTCATTTGAATACTTCGATGAAAACCGGTGTTATAACCCAGTGTAATATCTTGTAACACATCTACATATCGATGTGTGTTAGCGGCTGTTAAGTACCGCCACATTCTGCTTTTCAGAGTTCTATTAAAGGGTTCAACAACGCTAGCTTTTAAATCCGATGCTGTAGCAAAATGTTGAATATTATACTTTTTAGAAACAGATTGAAACTGTTTGTTAAAGAACTCACCCCCGGCATCTGTCTGTAATTTTTGGGGGATGCGTTTATCAGCAAGTATAGAAACAAACGCTTTTGAGACTTCAGATCCGGACTTATTCTTCAAGACCCGAGTCCATGCGTATTTACTAAATACATCTATACATGTTAAGAGAAATTTGATACCGTCGTTTTCCTCGGAGTATGCTGACATATCAACCAAGTCCGCCTGAAACTGTTTATTCATACCATAAACAAATACCCTGTTTCTCTTGTATTTTAGGGGTGCCGTTTTATGTAATGTATAGGCATCCTCTGCCGCGAGCCAATCTGAAATTTGCTTGTCAGTTAGTCGAACGCCTGAGTCATTTAAAACACCCCGTTTTAAACGGTTTTTACCACCTAAAGACCCCGGGTTAGACGGTTTTTACCACCTAAAGACCCCGGGTTAGACGGTTTTTACCACCTAAAGACCCCGGGTTAGACGGTGTGTAATAAACCTTTTTCATGAGATCTGACATGTTGTCATTTCAACAGACACAGACATATAAAGTATAGCTTTTTAAAACAATGGTTTTTATTTAAGAATGTACAACAACAATAAAAACAACACATTTCATAGGCTGTCTAGATAGCCAAGAAAACGAACACATGTGAAAATATCTTTATCAAGCATGTAGTCGCTCACAATTTCAACAATTTCAGAAACATCATTACTATCTTTTTTTACAGATATCAGATTTATGCAAACATCAACTGTGTATGTAAACATCGTTATGATATGTTCAATATCAAATATAATAGTGTTTTCACAAAATGCTTTTAATACTTTTCTGATGAACGCTGCTGCTGAATCATCACCATTGACACAAGCCTGTGTCACGTTAACCCAAGAGTCCGAACAATTTCGTACAACAATCATTTCATTCTTTAAGTTATCTACTCGTAAGACATCACACATATCAACATTGTTATATATCACACAATACAAAAGATTAGTTAATTCACGTTTGTAATACATCTTAAATACATTTTTGAAAAACCCCGCACAGCATGTGTTCCCCATCCCTCCGCAACAGCTACACAATGAGATTATCGGTAACCCCTTTCCAACAAACTACCGCGTCATTGACTACCTTCTCACAATGTTTATCCACAAGAGTCTCTGCAATTTCATTAAGTTTACCCACGATAAATGGTTCACTCCGTAGTTCACATAGAATGGCTTCCACGGCCCCCTGAATTATCTGGGGGTGAAGTCTCAGACCATAGCTGGTCAAAGCCTGAACAATACTGTGTTTAAACTGGGGGTTGAACAATTTGTTTGATAGTTCTTTAAAGTATCCTTCGAAGAAATAGGGTGATGGTTCAAATAGACACGAATGTCGCATCTGGCTCGGATGGTCGACCTCACAACCCTGACATAGTTCCTTGAGTTTCCGGTTAACGATGTGCGACATCAGAACGGCTACGATGGCTTTAATTATTTTAAATCCGACCTCTCCGATACACCCGTCCACACCATCAACACCAGCGCATACGAAGGCATCAGAGAGGGCTTGACCCCTTGTAGTGATGAATGTTAGGTTGTGATAACCCAGCTCTTCGCAGAATTTATCCAGCCAAGTGTTTGTAGATTGCAGCAATGTGTCTTCGGCCACACCGGCGACGGTCTCACACACCGGTGGATTTTGTCCGGCACTGTGGTATACGGATGATTCCTCCTGGGACATAGCTGAATGTTGGATGTTGTGGTGAGGGTTTTGTCTGAACGGTCTGTTTTTAAAGGTTATAGCTGGGGGGCGGTGTCATCCATTTCTGGATCAAACAAGTTTACTCTCACAGAGTTGTACCGGTCCCGCAACTTACACCATTTAAACATGTTGTTAATATCCGTGAAAATGTCATCAAGCACACACACATCTCTCCATTGAAACATAAACCGCAGATCGTAACGCACCCCTTTAGCTGGAGAATCAATTCTGCGGCCCATCGTCTCAGAATCAAAGCCACTTGATATATACAGGGCATCTTCAGGGTTCTCGCCACAGCCGTCGGCGAACATCCGACAACATATACCGGGTATTACACTCCACCATTGACCGACGAACCTAGGATCCTGACGATAATTGTTTAGATCGTTCCAAACGTAGTTGTAAAACAATGCCCAGTCTCGCGCTGGCAGAAACAGACAGGGGTCAAGGACGGACCTCTCCATCCCCAAATCGGTGCTGTACAATGATACACAGCGTCTCGTCTTGTCGAACTCGTAACACCCAACACGGTTACCGGCGAGTGAAAACTCGCGTATTACAAGCTCTTCATCATCATGTATAAAACGGGTTATGTGCATACGTTCTAAACGCCGCGGAGCCCTTGTCAAATCTTCCGATTCCATCCAGGCATCAGTAGGCGATCCGGTCGCAACATTTTTAGGCGTTTCGGTACTTTTTAGAGCCATTGTATCGCTTGTAAGACAACGTAAGTATCTGCTTTAAAATTACGAAAACCCTCCATTATTTAAACCCTTTATTACGACACACCCTTCAGGTTTTTCACGAAGTAGTGTGAAAAACACCTTTATTGATGGTAAGTGGTTTTTAGGTAGAAGAGGCGGCTATAAAGCTGTCGTTTTTAGATTGACAGGTAATAAAATCCTCCTATTTTTAGATTGACAGACCATAAACTAGCCTGTTTGGAGTGACATGCCGTAAAATCCTCCTATTTTAGATTGACATGTGGGGGGCATGTCTCATCACCTTGTTACAAAATTTAAACTAAGACAATCGAACAAATTACAAGGGTTAGCCTATCAATGCCTCTATTTGAAATGACACGGGCCGTGTCTTATCTCATGTTACAAAATTTAAACTAAGACAATCAAACATATTACAAGGGTTAGCCTATCAATGCCTCTATTTGAAATGACACGGGCCGTGTCTTATCTCATGTTACAAAATTTAAACTAAGACAATCAAACATATTACAAGGGTTAGCCTATCAATGCCTCTATTTGAAATGACACGGGGCCGTGTCTTATCTCATGTTACAAAATTTAAACTAAGACAATCAAACATATTACAAGGGTTAGCCTATCAATGCCACTATTTGAAATGACACGGGGGCATGTCTTATCTCATGTTACAAAATTTAAACTAAGACAATCAAACATATTACAAGGGTTAGCCTATGTATGCCTCTATTTGAAATGACACGGGGGCATGTCTTATCTCATGTTACAAAATTTAAACTAAGACAATCAAACATATTACAAGGGTTAGCCTATCAATGCCACTATTTGAAATGACACGGGGCCGTGTCTTATCTCATGTTACAAAATTTAAACTAAGACAATCAAACATATTACAAGGGTTAGCCTATCAATGCCTCTATTTGAAATGACACGGGGGCATGTCTTATCTCATGTTACAAAATTTAAACTAAGACAATCAAACATATTACAAGGGTTAGCCTATCAATGCCACTATTTGAAATGACACGGGGCCGTGTCTTATCTCATGTTACAAAATTTAAACTAAGACAATCAAACATATTACAAGGGTTAGCCTATCAATGCCACTATTTGAAATGACACGGGGCCGTGTCTTATCTCATGTTACAAAATTTAAACTAAGACAATCAAACATATTACAAGGGTTAGCCTATCAATGCCACTATTTGAAATGACACGGGGCCGTGTCTTATCTCATGTTACAAAATTTAAACTAAGACAATCAAACATATTACAAGGGTTAGCCTATCAATGCCACTATTTGAAATGACACGGGGCCGTGTCTTATCTCATGTTACAAAATTTAAACTAAGACAATCAAACATATTACAAGGGTTAGCCTATCAATGCCTCTATTTGAAATGACACGGGGCAGTGTCTTATCTCATGTTACAAAATTTAAACTAAGACAATCAAACATATTACAAGGGTTAGCCTATCAATGCCTCTATTTGAAATGACACGGGCCGTGTCTTATCTCATGTTACAAAATTTAAACTAAGACAATCAAACATATTACAAGGGTTAGCCTATCAATGCCACTATTTGAAATGACACGGGGCCGTGTCTTATCTCATGTTACAAAATTTAAACTAAGACAATCAAACATATTACAAGGGTTAGCCTATCAATGCCACTATTTGAAATGACACGGGGCCGTGTCTTATCTCATGTTACAAAATTTAAACTAAGACAATCAAACATATTACAAGGGTTAGCCTATCAATGCCACTATTTGAAATGACACGGGGCCGTGTCTTATCTCATGTTACAAAATTTAAACTAAGACAATCAAACATATTACAAGGGTTAGCCTATCAATGCCTCTATTTGAAATGACACGGGGGCATGTCTTATCTCATGTTACAAAATTTAAACTAAGACAATCAAACATATTACAAGGGTTAGCCTATCAATGCCACTATTTGAAATGACACGGGCCGTGTCTTATCTCATGTTACAAAATTTAAACTAAGACAATCAAACATATTACAAGGGTTAGCCTATCAATGCCACTATTTGAAATGACACGGGGCCGTGTCTTATCTCATGTTACAAAATTTAAACTAAGACAATCAAACATATTACAAGGGTTAGCCTATCAATGCCTCTATTTGAAATGACACGGGGGCATGTCTTATCTCATGTTACAAAATTTAAACTAAGACAATCAAACATATTACAAGGGTTAGCCTATCAATGCCTCTATTTGAAATGACACGGGCCGTGTCTTATCTCATGTTACAAAATTTAAACTAAGACAATCAAACATATTACAAGGGTTAGCCTATCAATGCCACTATTTGAAATGACACGGGGCCGTGTCTTATCTCATGTTACAAAATTTAAACTAAGACAATCAAACATATTACAAGGGTTAGCCTATCAATGCCACTATTTGAAATGACACGGGGCCGTGTCTTATCTCATGTTACAAAATTTAAACTAAGACAATCAAACATATTACAAGGGTTAGCCTATCAATGCCACTATTTGAAATGACACGGGGCCGTGTCTTATCTCATGTTACAAAATTTAAACTAAGACAATCAAACATATTACAAGGGTTAGCCTATCAATGCCTCTATTTGAAATGACACGGGGGCATGTCTTATCTCATGTTACAAAATTTAAACTAAGACAATCAAACATATTACAAGGGTTAGCCTATCAATGCCACTATTTGAAATGACACGGGGCCGTGTCTTATCTCATGTTACAAAATTTAAACTAAGACAATCAAACATATTACAAGGGTAAGCCTATCAATGCCTCTATTTGAAATGACACGGGGCCGTGTCTTATCTCATGTTACAAAATTTAAACTAAGACAATCAAACATATTACAAGGGTTAGCCTATGTATGCCTCTAACTAAACCTATAACTCTCTCTATTTTGCTAATACACAAACACATTTCACAGCAGGTGTCCTGATAGAAAAAGCAGGTTTTGAAAAGGTGTTGGGGGCTACCACTGTAGGAAGGCGGGCCCCCCCCCACCACCAAAAAAAAAAAATAAAAAAAATAAAACACCCCGAAAAAAAACATTTAATGACACGGCGGCCAGGATGACAGGCCTTTCCCAAAAGGGGCAAAAAAAAACCAAAAATTTTTTACACATAGTATATAATTATACTACTTATGGGTTCTTTAACATATTGAATACTATTTCAATAAATTAAGAGCCGTGTTCTGAACCCATTAAATGAGCAGTGTAAAAGAGGCATTACCTTCACAAACCATGTGCACAATTACATAATTAAACAAAAATGTTAAGACTGCTACCACATATTATGCAAATTGTTGCAACATACACAAAATAAGACAAAAATCTCTATGCACACCCTATATACAAACTGATATACTGGAAAATTTGTAACTGATAATTGTTAATTCTGTGACAGAACACAGCTTAATAAAAACAGCATTTTGACTTTAAATATCCATTCAGGCTGCACATGCTATAATAAGTTTAAGATCTCATTCCTCAGATTCAAGTATAGGTCTACTGCTTGATAAGAGTCTTTTGGCAGCTCAATGCCTCACCCATGACAGTATTACAAATGTCATAGACATCACGGTCACATGGTATAGACGATCGAAACGTGCATTCTGTCTCGCACAGCTGCGGCACCATGTCCACCGGCGACATGTAGTTCTGCCTTATATAGAGTTCGGGGAACAAGTACATTATATTGGGTCTTCCACTTGGCACTCGGTCGTTTTTTGAAGGCCGAATTACATGTGCATCCCACACACGAGCAGTTGCATCCAATTCATCCTGCAATAAAAATCATAAAAAATAATTATAACAGTTTCAACCTACATCTTCACGCATACATACATACTGTACAGTCAATGTGTAACGCTATTCTAAGCTTGCCAGAACAGCTGCACGCCATCCTATCCACGTCAACGCCATAAAAGATCACATTTTAAAAGTCATCACACCGATTTCACACTGTGAGGACACCGAGAAACAGTATTCGGAGGAGTTTAACACAAGGCAGCGACAAACTCAGAATATAGCCTATAACTTATCTGTTACAAACCATGTTAATGTTTGATATAGGTGACAAATGGTTTGTCGTTTATTTACGCTAATAATTTAGTTCAGCCACATTAAACGTTTTCAGGTTACGTGATTTACCACACCCAGACGCTGCCCAAGGTGCTGAAATGATGTTAAAGTAGGCTACAATTCTAGTATTATTTAATTAAGTGTGAATAAAATAAGTGGGCTACATGGGCCACAAAACTAGGATAAATCGTACCATGGATTCACAAGACCCAGAACATTGTTTGACAAAGGTAAATTATGCTTCACACTACACCGTTAATTTAAAAGAAAACAATTATAGGTTTACACTTACCTGGATGATTCCCAAGAAACAGAAACGGATGAGATTTTTATCCAAAAATCCTCCGTCAAACAATCCTCTGTCCTTAAGATCAACAAACAAGGAGATGAAAAATTCCATGCATTCTTTTCTGAGGAATCCCCACCAGCTCTCTATTCTTTGATTGGCTGTGCTTGCACCTTCCATGTAGCTGTTGTATTCCTGCTGAACGTTGCGTCTGAGAAAACGATGAAAATCTCGCACGTGTCCATTCTCCGTTCCAAAATCGCCTCTAACGATTATTTGGCAGCCACCTAAATTCTCAACTGTTTCCATATAGTACCTGCCAATTACTTTCGGGTCACTGCTTGTTCTGTATGCATTTAGCCAAATTATCTTTCTTGAAAAGCCGTCAATACATCCATTGATACAAATGCCATATGGCTTCAGTTTATCATAAGAATCAAAGTGCCAAATGTAATTTGGTCCTTTTGCAAAATAATAACGCGGCAGAATTTCTTAATTCTACACCACTAGGATCTAGCACGCTCAAAATTAAGCGAACATGCAACCCATTTTCTATGCACTTTGCATGCATCCACCTGTGGTTTGGAGTTCATCTTTAATAAACAGGATGGCTTCTTCAATGCTTGAGTAGTCCTTTCTGCGAAACAGCCCTCTAGACCTCAATATGCGTTTCAAATGTCTCTCCATTATTACATATCTGTGACGGAATGCAAGATCCTTATATATAATGCCTAACCTAATATAGACATCGATAAATTTGTGCACATCCATGCTTTCTCTCCCCTTCGTTTACCCAAAAAAGATGCCAGGAAACAAGGTACACTTAGGCCGGAAATTGTAATGCGTGAGCACGTGAAACTTTCGACAGGAAAGAATGTTCCTGTCGTTAATCACATTCGGCTGCAAGGCCAGGCTGTTTTCAAATCATGTTTTGCAGAAAACCAACAGTTTGCTGGAAATGGAGTCAGATTAACGTGTCCCGAGATGATTGGTTTCAGAGGAATGAACTCCCGCCCCAGGGCAGGGGAGGAGCCTGAACAGAGAGTCGACGTCACATATATTATAAATATCTGTTACACGGAAGTCTCTAGGTTGTTTGTTTTACTCATGTATATGAGAAGCAACCCCAGCTGGAAAGAAACTTTTAAATGTGATGAATAAACTCTATTACTTTTAAAACAGTTTGTTCCCCTCATCCTTCCAAATTTTTAACACGCAGGACTAGTAAATACCGTAGTCCTACAGTGCGCACGAGAAAGTCTTCTGTTTTTTTTTTCGCCAAAATGTCCCTTCAACGGCTCCGTAATATACAAAGCAACTCCTCCACCCTTTTTGTTGTTCCTATTGGTGGTATACAGCTCATATCCCTCTAAACCCACATCACCCACTTTGCCATCTTCAAGCCAAGTGTCTGATATGGCTATTATATGTAGACTCCGGTACCTTTTTTAAATCTTGTGCTTTTGTGAAACGAACTGTACAACTATGGATGTCTTATCTTTACGATTCCTATTTGGGATTGCATAGCAGCTAGAGATATTACAATCAGCCAGATCGATATGTTTGGTGCTAATTACTTTATTGTTTAATCCATTAGTTTTTCATTTTTAGACTACTTATGCACTTGAACCAGTTGCTTCGTCGCCTGCAGCTCCGGTGGCCTCATCTTCAGCAGCTCCTGCAGCTCCGGTGGCCTTCTCTTTCGCCTGATCTGCTTGAAGATATTTATATCTGGGAAGATGAGGATGAGTAATGTTATTTTTAAAACTGTTATAATTAAACAACAATTAAAATTAAGTTAAATTTCTCTTGTTTTCAGTGTGGATCAAAAGTCGTTACTATTCCCTATCCCCAACCATACAGCTAAACCTAATGTTCTTAGAAAACATTTTGCACTTTTAGATTTTTAACAATTATCGTTCAGTACGATTTATACGCTTTTCTTTAGCATGGGGACCTCAATTTTGCTCACCACTGTAACACAAGTCCCCATGTGTTGGTGTGTATTCAGGTTTAAGTCACCACCAGGATATAAAAACATGTACACGCACACCTACCTACATGTGCTCACTCTCACACACACTGAATATATATATATTTTTTTTTATCAGCACCCGAATTGTTTTTCTGACCATATTATATTATTTGTTTACATTCATTAGTTACATGCATGTGTGCATAGTGCAGTGGTTCTTAACTTGGGTTCGATCGAACCCCAGGGGTTCGGTGAGTCAGTCTCAGGGGTTCGATGGAGGTCAAGACACACACCCGACTCATTCCATTCGTGATGACACGCCCCGATTGGCCATCATTGGCTGCAGGTGATCACGCAACATTGCTTGACCTATTTGTGCTGCAGGGAATTTGGTGCGCTCAGTAGTCTACTTGTGACTGTCGTGATGGTACTTCGTGTGATTTCTTTCTTAATATTTTAATCCCTTCATACTAACTATGTCGAGCAAAAAAAATTTTTTTTCACAAACCAACTGATCTCTAGTTTCTGCTGCAATCCCCTAAAAAGCTACAATAGAAACACTGTATATTTCCTATTATCTACCATTAATAATAGGTAACGTAACCACAAGATAAGTTACACACTGTGTCCTCGGTCTATGCCATGTTTGCAGCATGCTTTTTAATGCCATGGTTTGTGGCACAGTCTACATGTGCATCATGCTGAAGTGGGACATTTGGAAAAGCATAGCTACAAGATGAGCTTGTGATGAGCTCTGTATCAACTTTTAAAGTGATATAAAGTACAAGACAAAAGCTAATATTAGTACATATTTATGAAGAGAGGCAAATTCTACTGAGAGAACATGTTGAGGAACATCAAACAACATTTTTAATGAAAGGGGAAAACCTCAATACAGAAATCTGCAACAGCAGCTTGAAACAACTATATAAAACTATCCCTTATACTATAAGCGTTAATTTTTCAATACTATACTTCATTGAAATATGCAACCTTACCCTGCATTCCAATTCCAATACTATCAGTAGGGGAGAGTGGGGTAAAGTGATTTTTTTTTTACATTTGCTCCCCTCTAAACGAGTTAAAATGATATATCAGTCAAATTTACACATTTCCCATTAATTCAGGATGTTTCCTAGCAATGGAAATTATCAGAATGTATTCACGACGAAGGGCAGTGAAAATATGGTTGTTTTTGAAAAATGGTTTGTGTAAAAATGTGGTCTTGTGTCTCCTTTGTAACCTCAGTTCTCTTGTAAGTTGGGTGAAACTGAGACAGACCAGAAAAATCAAGGGGAAAGTGAACCATGGGGTAAAGCAGATCCACTTACTTGTTCCACTCTGAAACTACCATAACAACACATGTTGTAACCGTTAGAATCCTGACAGCTAGCTTGACAACCACACATTCCAGAACTAATGTTGGACGAGTAACAGAATCATGGGGATTGGTCAATTAAGCACATTATTTTTCTAAACACTTGAAAGTACAGTAACTCTGAACAAAATGAAATACAACATAATATAATTCAAAATGTTTTAATTAACATAGAACCAGTTAGATTAGAACGCAGTCTGGGGATCAGAACACAGGACTAGACCCACCTGGATTAGAACATCAGCCTATTGTCATACTCTACAACTAGGTCTACATTACATTCCAGCCCTGAAGGTTACAGGGAAAGATGAAGAGTTGCTCTCTCCGTGTTGTTCCTCCAGGCCTTTTAGGTTGAGGGAGCTTCTTCGCCACATAACTTTTAGGAACATGTACCACATCATTCTCCTTTATGGCAAACGTTGGTCTCTCCCACACTTTCGTGTTTACCTGGATTCTTCTGAGAAATTGTGCAAGTATTTCTTGATCCTCAACTTTCTCAACCATGCCGATGTAACAGACGCTCCTGTGTTTGGTTGCAAAGTTAACTATGCCAAAGTCACCCACGGACAGATCTGTGTTCCCTGGATCACTTGTCTCATCCTCAGAGCTCTCTACGTCAGAAACATTATCAATTGGGACACATTGTGTCTTTGTCCAATTGGCAGGGATAGGGACGTTATTTTTCTCTGCGTATTCAAATGCCAGTTGACTGCACTTAACTGGAGAAAGGCCATGGAACTGTTAAGCTAGTTGTTTCAAGCAAGCTCCTCTCCATCTCATCTGTGAATATTCTCTTTGCCTCAGCTACTGCACCCCAGGCTACTGATTTTACTTCCCCTATCTCTTTTTTCTTAATGAATCTTAGGTGGCTTGACTTATCAATATTTCTATCCCTTGCAGCTGCTCTCAAAGACTTCTTTCCTTCCTTGACCACAGCGGCTGCACTCTCCATCTCCTCAAGGGGTGTTTATACCCAGGTTGTCTTCCTGGTGTATTGCCTTGGCATGATGGTTGTTCTGCAATGTTTATATGTCTGATTTTACCCCACAAAATTGGTCTCACTTTACCCCACCGCCATATTTTAGAAAAAAACTATCTCTCTTAAAATTCTTCAGCATTCTGGCTAATCTTCAGCTTCTGGCTAATCTTCACTAGCATCATTACAAGGTTTTATATGTTGGTAGTTCATCAACATGTGTGATATATGTTTTTCTACCTGAATCAATTTGCTTTGGCACAACAGTTGATTAAGTTGACAGCAAGAAAATTTACTTTTACAAGCAAAAAATATATTTTTGTGAAAAAATCATGCTTACCACAGCAGCATGATGTCCTCTCCTTCATGGCCAAGGGGATTTTTGAGGGGCTTAAAAACATAATGGTCACATGACCACAAATGTGTTCCGTTGCCTAGATACAGGGGTTGTCTCACATTACCCGATGTCTCACTTTACCCCACTCTCCTCTACTAAATAGTAGCCAAAATGAGATTTAGTATGTCCAATCTCTCTTGATCACTCAATATCATACTTAGCAATCACAATGAATACATACTTTAATAGCTTAGTACATAGAAGGCGAATTGAGAAGTCAGGGATAGTGTAATGATAAAAGTAGAATTTCTTATCTTCTAGTGTAAGAGATTAGTCTTATGAACAGATTTTTCATTTTCTAAGGTAACCTGCCATGAATATGGCACCTCGCGCTTCCTCATCGACCTAAACCTTTCGATAACCTCCATGTTTCTAACACATGATACTTACCATTACATGACAAAAATTAACATTTTATAACATATCAAACACCATCATTCAATATGGAATGCTAACTCCTTTGAATAGTCTTATTTGTAATAAACTAACGTTACTATCGAACCTACAATTTGATAAAATGCAAGAAGATAAAAGTGCAGAGCATTTGCTATAGCACATTAGCTAAATTATGCTAATTTATTGGTCGTCACTTACCTTTGTAGTTAAAGATGTAATTTATAAGTTTTTTCATTAGGCATTCGAACGTCATGTCTGTTCACTGAATAGGTAGATAACCGATCACGTCATGCTATCGTACAGTTTACTCAGCGACTACACCATGATGCACTGTGGAGAATGACCAAAGATAATGAGATCTGCAAAAGGCTTCACATTAGCTTCATCGAGGACCTCTGCAAAGCTGATAAGGAGACCAGAGCTGCACTTAGGCCAAAGATTAAACAAGGGAGAGAAGCTGGAAAGCGTGGGTACTACTGAGGTTTATTAATGGACAGAGAATTACTTAAGAGCATATAAGGTATTTTATTAGGGGCCTTATAATTCAATGTTTGAATGATACAAAGTTTTTTTAAGGTATGTTGAGTACATGCCTAAGTTTGTTGGGATGATTTAAACATACTGAAGGGACTGGTAAAAATGGTTTTCTTGGGATACTCTTTATTCTAATCTATGAGTAGTTTTATTTTTCTGTGTTATTAATAATTTTGGCAGTTGCCTGTTGGTTTGTTATGAATATCTCATTTTCTTGTGTTTCCTTTAATGTTAGGGGCTTAAGAGAAATCACAAAAAGAAAATCATTATTTTTATTTTGTTACGGCGAAAAAGCACACTATTTTACTACAGGAAACGCACTCTAAACCTGAAGATGAACAATTTTGGTTAAATCAATGGGGAGACAAAATGTTCTTTGATCAAGGGTCCACTAGGTCAGCTGATCTTATTTTGTAACTCAAACAGATACTATGCACAACAGGTTAGGGCAACTTATTTCCTATGGGCTGGGCGATTATTAGGAATTGCAATTCATTCAGTCCTGCATGTTCAAAAATTTGAGGTTTGAAGAGACAAGTTTATTATCAGATTTAAAAGTTTAACAGCGCGCTGGGTTGTTTGCTCCACAATGAGCTGAACCAACAACTCAGAAAGTTTCACAAAAACACATTTAAATACAGAATATGACGTCGATCTCTCTTCTAGTTTCTTTGTTCCCTCCTAGCCAATCTGTGACCTCCTCAAATTCTGGGCGGTTCTTCTTTCTTTCGGCAGCCAATCAGTGCCGCCACCTCGAACTGACTCCACCTTCCACATCTGTAAAAAACCTTGTTTCCCAAAATACGTTGTGTGTGTGTGTGCTCCCTTTTCGTGTTCACATTCCTACCCCCAAAAAGAAGAGGCTTCTTGTTACACACACATATAAACAGAACATGCTTTTCCCTTCAGTTCTGGGCCGTTTTTCTTTGGGAGCCGGTCTGGGCTATCATCCCCCATCTCCAGGTAGCATCTTCTCGTAGCAACCCCCACTTACTGACCACATTCCGATCTCTGAAAAACAACATTCTTACAACTGGGGGAACTCTCAGAAACCAACCTTTGTTCACAATCATGTCACGTAGGAAAATACATTTGATTAATACAAAATTAATCATCCATTTTTATATTGATCTATATTGATCTTAAATCCCACAGTAATAAAGCAAAGTTTTTTGTCAATATCAAATAAAATGGTTACCAGGTTTTTGGTATAATGTAAAAAAATGTCAAGGAACAAAGATTTGTTCAGAAGGCAGGAAATAACCAGGAAATATTAGCACCAGTATTCCTTAAGTCAACATAATCAATACCATAATCAAGCGACTCGGTATTTACATCACTATTACGGCACATGTTTTGACGAGTGAATGGGAAATGCAGAGTTACATTTTACAAACTAGACAGCTTAGCGAATCACACTCTGGCGTAAACATAGCCGAAGTCCATAAATCTGCAGTCAAAGAGTGGGGGCTGGACAAGATTGGAACAAGGATCGCTGTTGTTTCTGACAACGCAAGCAACATGCGAGTAGCAGTAAAGGAAGCCGAACTGTCCCCTCACATACGGTGCTTTGCGCACACACTAAACCTGGCCTCCCAAGCAGGTTTAAAGGTCAACGCAGTGAGCCGCCTCCTCGGTAGAGTCAGACGTGTTGAAAGTTTTTTTCACCGCAGTTCTACAGCCACAGCCCTGCTGACCACCAAACAAAAACTACTCAATCTTCCTGTACATAAACTCATTATTGATGTAGTGACAAGATGGAATAGCTCTCTGGACATGGTGGAGCGCTACCTTGAAAAACAACAAGCTGTTGCTGCAGCCCTACTGAGTGATGAACTGAGACAAGTCACGTGAAATTGACACTTTGGACACATCTGACATTGCAAATGCAGAGGATCTTGTGAAGATTCTTTTACCAATAAAAAAGGCCACAACTGTTCTCTGTGATGAGTCGCAACAGACAATATCTCTCATTTCACCACTAAAACAAATGATTCAAGACAGCATGGCCAAAGATAATCACAACTCAAATGCCATTGCTCAGATGAAGGCAGCCATTCTGAAGGATCTTGCTGACAGATACCAAGGAGAGGATGAAAAGTTCATGCAGGAGAGCAGTGCTTTGGATCCACGCTTTCGGACCTTGCAACATCTAGGCAGTGGAGAGAGAGAGAACGTCTTTAAAAGAATAAAGTTCAAAGCATCACAGATGCAACAACAGGTAAAAAATGTTAATGCTGTGCCAGAGAAAATTGAGAGAAATACAATAAAATTAACAAAAATGCTAATCTAATGTATTTTTATCATTTATGAACCAGGACCAAGATGTGCTGCCCAGGAGCCCACATCCAGCAGATCTGGACGACAGCAGCGCAAGCTTTGTGCCTCCTCTTAAGAAGCATGCCCTTGAGGACCTCCTTGGCTCTTCTTTTAGGAGGAATCAAGTCACAGGTGGAATTCAGGCAGAAATGGACTCTTACTGCAAAGAAGCATAGTTTGTCTGTCTGCTTGCGCTCTTAAGTGGTGACAGACAAATGAGAAACACTAACCCTCTTCTCTCAACAGGTAGTGGTCTAGCTTTTGTTGAAACTGGTAACTTTTTATTAACACCTAATGTACTATTGACATATTGCTTATTGCTCCCTGAACTCTGTGTAAGTCGCTTTGGACAAAAGCTTCTGCTAAATGTAAATGTACCCGCCCCGGGCACCACAAAGCGGACACCCCTATTCTACTAGCGGTTACCAGAGCCGGGCAGCACAGAGGAGAGACGCACCATAATACTACGGAGCTGTTCACCAAGCAGCTACGCTGTGGAGGGAACTCAACGTCAGAATAACGGCCTGGGGCAGTGACTCCTTAGGCAGCCGGCCCCGATTGGGGACTCCCCAAAGACTGTCTGGAGCTTCAGATTTGCAGCCTGTAAGTATATTTTCATTGTAAAAGACTTTGTTACAGACTAACGTCAGCTGAGTTTGATGTTGTTGTTTCTTTGTGCGATCTGCAAATACACACACGCGTAACATGGAAAAGACAACATGTCTTAATAATCAGTAATTCTGTTCCAACCAGAGGCAACAAATGTGGTGTTTATAACGGGGTTTATTGTCTTTGTTGAGTCGCAACGAAACATGGCATAACACTGGTTGATCAAGAGGGGCCGATGCACTCGCAGTATTTATAATGTTACCATTGCCTGCAGTAATGCAAGCTTGTTTTTATCTCCCAAAAACGCTGTATGATGTACATTGTTGTTTGTTTATAGTCAATTACCCTTAAACAATCCTTTACATCCTGCTCGAGTCACGCTGGCAAAGAGGCGTTACATTTCTGTGCAGTATTCGACCAATCACTACGCATTAGTGAACTGGCCAATCATAGCACACCTCACTTTTCAGAGCGATGAGCTTTGTAAAATATCAGGCGGAGCAAAGAGGAGATACAAACATGGAATGTATTTGGAAAATACAGCGTTTTTAAACCTCAAATCACGTTTACACTTTGTATTACATCTAAAGTAAACAATAAGATTTGGGCTGGTGCTTTTCTCCTGCCTAGAAATATGGCACATAGTCTTGATGCTAAAACTTTACTCACTTCAGCGACTTCTGATTCTGTATATAGAAATAAAATCAAAAGATATTAGATACATTTTATTAACTATAAAACCAGAAGTGAAACCCGCTGAACAAACTCCTGCACCTCAAGGAGAAATTGCTATTATTTTCTACCTTAGTTCATTGTGATTCTATCTAAAATCATTAGATCATTTAAATCAACATGCATGCTAGACCCTATATCTACAAATCTATTGAAAGAGATGCTCCTATATCGAATCTACCTTTCATATCTAAAGTTCTGGAAATGGCGTCTGCTAAATGACTAAATGTAAATAGTAGTCTCAATTAGGTTTCATCCTCCAAAGGAATGACATCAATGAAGGTTTCCAGTCTGGATTTAGAGCACATCACAGTACAGAGACTGCTGTGATTAGAGTTACAAATGATCTGCTTATGGCGTCTGACCAAGGTTGTATCTCCTTATTGGTGCTGCTAGATCTTAGTGCTAAATTCGACAGCATTGACCACAGCACGTTCCTACATAGACTCTATAGCTTTGAAATGGCTTAGACCTTATTTATCCGATCGTTTTCAATATTCAGCTATAAACAATGAGGTGTCACGCAAATCGCAAGTCCAGCTCAGTGTACCACAGGGCTCAGTCTTGGGGCCTATGCTCTTTGCATTATACATGCTACCTCTAGGAGATAAAATAAAGCGACCGAGTTAGATTTCACTGTTATGCTGACGATACGCAACTTTATATTTCCTCGAAGCCTCATGATGCATAGTCGATATAAAAAATAGGATGAGTAACAATTTCCTATTACTGAACTCGGACAAAACAGAAGTCTTACCTATTGGACCGAAAACCGGCATGTTCCATTAAACCCTCGTCTTCAGCAAAGAATCTTGACTCTGTCATTTGAGAACCCTGTCGCCAACACCTGTAAAATTATGTTTTTCCATCTTAAAAATATATCTAATCTACGTCATATGTTGTCACGATCAGATGCAGAGAAGCTAATTCATGCCTTTATGACATCAAGACTAGATTACTGTAATGCACAATTAGGTGGTTGCCCTGCAGCCTATTACAAAATCTCCAACTGGTCCAAAATGCAGCAGCTCGAGTTCTTACACATACAAAAAAGTATAAGCATATTAGCCCGGTTCTGTCAACCTTGCATTGGTTACCTATAAAGCATCGCATTAACATTAAAATCTTTCTTATTGCCAATAAAGCCTTGCATGGTTTGGCTCCTCACTACTTGAGTGAACTTCTCTTGTATTACAGTCCTTCATGTGCACTATGCTCTCAAGCGCCCAGTCAGTTGGTAATACCTAGAGTTTCAAAATCAAGTGCAGAGCCTTTTCTTATCTAGCGCCTAAACTTTGGAACAGTCTTCCCCGCACTGTCCGGGAGGCAGACACATAATCAAACCCCACCTTACTTATATATACACCACACTACAATAATAAAAATAAATAATAGAAATATGATGCTGCACTAGTTAGAGGGGGCGGCGGCCACCCGCCGCCCCGGCGCCGCACGCCGCTCTTTCCCCCCCCCCATGCGGCCCCCTTGTGTTTTTAAAAAAAAAGAAAAAATATATAATAAAAATGTATTTTATTTTATATTGTTTTTTTTAAAAAAAAAATTAAAAATTAAAAAAATATTGTGATTTTTTAAAATAAAAAAAAAATATTATTATAAAAATTTGTATCACAAAAAAGTGTTAAAATTCTTTGTCGCTCTTAATATGCGTCACAACCTCCAATGTGCGACACCCGCCAGCGCGCGATTTCTTGAACTTTTCTAAACCCAGGTAGGCCAACTCATATATGTCTGTGAGCCAACTATGGATAATGGATAATTCAAAGAAAAGAAAAGTCTCTGAAGAAAACAGAACGTTTAATGCTACGTGGGCAGATTCATATGCTTTCACTGCTGACGAGACTGGTTTACCAGTATGCTTAATATGTAATGAAAAACTAGCAAATAACAAAAAGTCAAATGTCGCAAGACATTTCCAGAATAAACACGCAGCCTTTGCTCAAAAATATCCGGATGGAGATGAGAGAAAAAAAGCTGTTTCGGAACTGATGCGGAAGGTTGATCTTAGCAAAAATCACTTCAAGAAGTGGATGAAGTCTGCAAATTCAACTACATATGCAAGTTTTGTAGCCGCTCAGGAAATAGTCAGGCATGGGAAGCCGTTCACAGATGGAGAATATGTAAAAGAATCTTTCATTAAGATTTCAGAACATCTATTCACGGACTTTAAAAACAAGAGTGAAATTGTGCAGAAAATCAGGGATATGCCCCTCTCTGCAAAGACTGTCAAAGACAGAACCATAAAAATGGCAGAAGACATCACCAGACAGCAAATTAAAGACATCAATTCAGCTGTGGCCTACTCAATTGCCTGCGATGAATCTAAAGACAAAGGTGAAATTGAACAAGTAGCGCTGTTCTGCCGGTATGTAAACTCTGCTGGGCCACAGGAAGAAATGATTGAGTTGATACCGCTAAAAGGCCAAACACGGGGGGAGGACATCTGTGAGGCTGTCTTGAATTGTTTAAGAGACAAAGGAATAAACACCACCCACCTGGTGTCAGTGGCTACTGATGGGGCACCAAATATGACAGGAGCGCATAAGGGCTTTGTAGCTTTACTGCAGTAGTCGCTGGACAGAAAGCTGCTGACCTTTCACTGCATCCTGCACCAAGAGGCACTGTGTGCTCAAACATTTCCTCCGGAATGCACAGAAGTAAAGATTGTCAATAAAATAATGGCAAAAGCTTTAAATCACCGTCAGTTCCGTTCGTTACTGGACGAGTTGGAAAGCACATATTCTGATCTCCTGCTGCACAACAAAGTCCGGTGGTTGTCCAGAGGGGAGGTGCTGAAACGTTTTGCCGCATGTCTGGAAGAAGTGAAAACTTTCCTGGGAAGCAAAGGGCTCACATTTCCTGAGCTGGAACAGCCAGAGTGGCTGGAAAAGCTACACTTCATGGTAGACATGACAGCGCATTTGAACACGCTGAACACAGCTCTTCAAGGGAAAGGACGCACAGCCCTGCACATGTTGGAGGAGGTTTTGGCATTCGAGCGCAAGTTGACAGTGCTTGCCAGAGATTTACAGAAAGGTACACTGTCACACTTCCCCAATTTGAGAGAGTTCAAAGAAGCTCACATGATAAATTCGGAGTATTTACATTCTGCAATCATCGCAATGCAAACATCGTTTGGGAAACGATTCTGTGAGTTCAGAGAGGAAAAAAACACATTATCCTTCCCAGTCACTCCCCTGAGCCTCGATCCATCCCTGCTGAATACGACTGCATTGGCAGGTGTGAGTCAACCTGATCTTGACATGGAACTGGCCGACATAGCCGACAAAGACATATGGGTGTCCAAGTTTGAACGCTTGACAGCAGACCTTGAAGATGTTGCCCGTCAGAAGGCCGTTCTTGCTCAGAATCACAAATGGCGTGAAATTGAAAACCTCCCCAAACCGGACAAACTTGTGTTCGAAACTTGGAATGCTATCCCCGACGTTTATGTGAACATGAAAAAGTATGCACTTGGAGTCCTGTCGATCTTTGGATCCACATATGTATGTGAGCAGGTGTTCTCCAACATGAACTTTATTAAAAGCAAACATCGCGCACGCCTCACAGATGACAGCTTACGATTCTGCGTAAAGATGAAGGTGACGGCATACAGCCCTGATGTGCAGACACTGTGCACAGAGTTTCAGGAGCAGAAATCACATTAACCAAGTATGATAAATATTTTAATTGCCAATTATTTTGCATATCTTCATATTTTTTCATTGTTCAGTGAAATAGTCCTTTTATTATTCAGGTTGACAGCTGACTGCACGCGCCAGAAAAAGGATGATGGCACACAGAGAGAGGACGGCATTTTTGGTTTGCTGCCGGTGGATAATTTAAGTTCGGCGTTTTTTCATAAATACAAGAAGGACTAAAATAGACTGAGTATTTTACTTGAAAGTAACCTTCAACCCAACGTCTTTTTTTCTGAGTTCAAAATGTTTTTGTTGCATGCAGAAATTAATTTCGTTGTCTCTGCAGTAGTTCATTCATCTCATAAATGCAACACATTATAGTTTGTTTATGCATAGCATAAAGGCAAATTGCAAATGCAGTGTTATTTCATTTTAAATGTCAAAAGGGTTTTGTGTCTCCCAGTGTTTTCTTTACTGTGAGAAACGGGTCCAAATGGCTCTTTGAGTGGTAAAGGTTGCCGACCCCTGAGTTAGATCAACCGGAACCAGGAACACTTCCAATAACAACTGATGCATTTGTTTCATCAAAGAGTGCAGAACAGTACTCTACTCTCAGCCAGTCTTGTCTCATTGTTCAAAGGTTACCAGAGCGGGCAGGGCGCAGTCCAAGCCCTGACTGGACAAAAGCTGTGATAATAGAGCTGAACAAAGGATGTTGCGACTCTACAAAATTTCAGCTGCTATTAGATTATTAATGATAATCTTAAATCAAATGTTTTTTTATTTTGCCTTGTTGTGCAAGCCCTGTCGAGCTTGTGCAGAGGCTGCAGCTTTTGCCAGAGGGGAACTGGAGGTTTTTTCTTCTCCAATGGAGTTTTGGGTTCCTCGCCACCTTTTGCATACCGTTTTGCACGGTTTGCCTGGCTGCTAGAATTTTAGTTTTTTATTAACACTGCATATAGGAATTTAGGTCTGTCTGATATTTGACGTGTGTTTTGACTTGCATAACCTTAGAGGTTTTTCTAATGGTCAATGTGTTTTCTTCTACAGCTGCTTTGTAACAATGAGAATGGTAAAAAGCGCTATTTAAATAAACTTAACTTGAAGTAATTAGCAAATTTGATTCTTCATAAGTAGGCTGAACATTGAAAAGGTAGCCTAATTCTGATACATTTTAGATTAGATTCAACTTTATTGTCATTACACATATACAAGTACAGTGTAACGAAATGTAGTTTAGGTCTAACCAGAAGTTCAGTTAGCAAGTGAAGGATATACAGTTAGAATAAATACAGAATACAATATGAGAGAATATAATACAGTGGGCATGGATTATAAAAATATTTTGCAGTAGGAATGTTCTATGAAAATATGACAGAAGGTATATACTATGAACAATATATACAGATGGCTATATACTATGAACATTAATGTACAGGTGGATATGAACAGATAATAATTTAGACTAAAATAGTGCAAGTGACTTAGGTATGCATAAATTATTGACATTGGCTGTTAAAGTTGCAGTGCAATAGGTGAGTTAATGCAGTTGTTGAAGTTACAGTGCAGTGGATGAGTTAATGCAGTTATTAAAGTTACGGTGGAGTATACGAGTTAATGCAGTTAATAGGTTGCAGTCCAGAAGATGAGTTAATGCAGTTTATAGGTTACAGAGCAGTAGATTAGTTAATGCAGTTATTGAGGTTACAGTGCAATAGATGAGTGGATGCAGTTAATAGAATTACAGTGCAGTAGATAGGTTAGTGCAGTTATGGAAGTGGTCCATTAGTGCAAATGAGCATTCAGTTAAATATTCCTGGTGTGCAAGTGAGCAATATAGAGTGCAAATCATGCTGTGTGTGTGTAAACAGTCCGGTAGAGCAGATACATGAAGTACTGGTGTGTACAGTTCAGTCATGCATGCAGCCCTGTAGTGCAATGTAAACAATGTTATAGCAGCATTGGAGTTAAAGGTAAGAGAGGTAGTGAATCAGTGGGGGGCAAAGCTCAATAATGAAACAGCTCTGGGAAAAAAGCTGTTTCTTAGTCTGCTGGTTCTTGTCCGGAGGCACCGGAAGCGCCTACCGGAAGGCAGGAGAGTAAACAGTCTATGAGCGGGGTGAGAGGAGTCCTTGAGAAGGCTGTGAGCTCGTCGCAGACAGCGTTTCTTCTGGATGTCCTCAATGGCAGAAAGTGTAGTCCCTGTGATGCGCTGGGCTGCTTTCACCACCCGCTGCAGTGCCTTGCGCTCAGCAACAGAACAGTTCCCGTACCAGACTGTGACACAGTTGGTCAGGATGCTCTCTATCGTGAAGCGATAGAAGTTCACCAGGATAGTTGAAGACAGTTGGTTCTTCTTCAGTGTCCTCAGAAAGAATAGACGCTGGTGAGCCTTCTTGACCAGGCATGAAGTGTTGGTGGTCCATGACAGGTCCTCCGAAATGTGAGTCCCCAGGAACTTAAAACTGGAAACACGTTCAACAGCCATCCTATTAATGTGGATGGGGTCGTGTGTGCCTCCTTTCGCCTTCCTGAAATCCACGATGATCTCCTTTGTCTTGGAGGTGTTAAGGAGCAGGTTGTTGTCTGAGCACCATGTGGCCAGGTGCCGGACCTCATCCCTGTATGCAGTCTCATCGTTATTGCTGATGAGACCAATCACTGTTGTATCGTCTGCAAACTTGATGAAGGAGTTAGATCCGTTCACAGGCCTGCAGTCGAGTGTGAAAAGGGAGTAGAGAAAGGGGCTCAGTACACAGCCCTGTGGTACACCAGTGTTGAGGGTGGTGGTGGTGGAGCAGATGTGGCCTAACCTAACAAGCTGAGGCCTGTTCGTCAGGAAGTCCATAATCCAGTTGCAGGTAGGGTTGTTGATGCCTAGGTTTCCAAGTTTGATGATTAGTTTGGAAGGGATGACCGCGTTGAAAGCAGAGCTGAAGTCTACAAACAACATGCGTGCGTAAGTGTCCTTATTGTCCAGATGTGTGAGCACAGAGTGCAGCGCCATGGACACTGCATCATCCGTGCTCCTATTGTTGCGATAGTCAAATTGGTATGGGTCCAGTGTGGGTGGTCGAGCTGCTCCGCACATGCCTTGAGTACACGACCAGGGATGCCGTCTGGGCCAGCAGCATTGCGCGCGTTGATCCGGCTTAATGCAGTGTGAACATCAATGGAGTTAAGTGTGATGATTGGGTGGTCAGCAGAGGGTGTGAGCTTGGTTAGATGTTTCCTTATTGTCTCTATTGTTTGTAGTCACTGATGGCCTGGATGCCCTGCCACATGCGTCGAGGGTCAGAATTAGAAAAATGCTCCTCTAGCTTCAGCTTGTAGCAGTGCTTGGCCTTTTTGATGCCCCTCTTCAGATTTGCCCTGGAAGTACTATAGGCCTGTGCATCATCCGATCGGAAGGCAGTGTTACGTGCTTTCAACAGGAGGCGCACTTTCTTGTTCATCCATGGCTTCTGATTAGGGTACGTGGTGATCTGCTTCTGGGTTGTGACACTATCAATGGTGGAATTTATGTAGTCCAATACAGATGAGGTGTAACTGTCTATGTCCATGTGAGAGCCACTGGTGGCCTGAGAAGCAAACAGACTCCAGTCTGTGTGTAGAAACCTTTCCTGGAGTGAAAAGTCTGCCCCCGCAGGCCACACCTTGATGATCTTCACTGATGGCTTCACACGATTAATGAGATTAATGTACTTGGGGGTGAGGAACAAAGAAAGGTGATCAGATTGACCCAGGTGGGGGAGGGGGTCACGGTGTAAGCTTCAGCCATGTTTGTGTAGACATGGTCCAAAGTTTTGTTTCCTCTTGTGTGGCAGGAAAGATGCTGGTGGAATTTAGGGAGCACTGTCTTTAAGTTTGAGTGATTAAAATCTCCCGCAACAATAAATGCAGCCTCCGGGTGAGCAGTCTGTTGTTTACTGATGGCTGCATGAAGTTCTTTCATAGCAAGCTTGGCATCAGCATCTGGTGGAATATAAGCTGCCGTTATAATGGTGGAAGTGAATTCCCGTGGCAGATAAAACGGTCTACATTTAACCATGAGAAACTCAAGGTTAGCCGAGCAGTGTCTCCCGACAATAACAGAGTTCGTGCACCAACCTTTGTTGATGTAAATGCACAATCCACCTCCTCTTGTCTTACCGGATTCCTCTGCCGTTCTATCCGCCCGGTGTGTGTTGTAGCCCGCTAACTCAATAGCGTTGTCCGGTATACCGCTGTGTAGCCATGTTTCCGTGAAGATTATGACATTGCAGTTCAAAAGTCTTTTGCTGTTGGTGATGGTAAAGAGAGCCGGTGTGGTGTTAGCTTTAGCCTAGCTCTTAGCCCTCCGCGCTTCCCCCGCCTTTGTTAACGATCTCGACACCGCCGACAAGCACTTCCGCCCGGCCGTGTAGGGTGTGTAGCATCGGATGTTCTGACGATCTCATGGACGAGTTGAATGTTGCTGATACAACTTATGGACATGCGTAAACTTATATCCAAAAGCTCCTGCCGGGTGTACGATGTAAATGCACAACTGTTCTGGACGAACAGACCCGAGATGAGCAAGAAATACACTATATAAATGCTAAAACTGGAGAGACGCTGAGCCTCGCGATGTACAGGCGCCGCCATCTTGGTCTTAGCTTTCTCTTCACTGCAGAGATTCTTTGAACTATGTATTCTTACAAAGGATTTTGCAAGCATTTCAGCTTTTCTCTACTGGTTACTGCCTCAGTGTCATGATCTCTTAATACTGGTGGTGAAAAATCCCTTCTTATGCCTCCCATCTTTCTGATCATTCCCATATATCCTTAATATTCATTCCTGTCCCATTGTTACTACAGAAATTCTCCTATATTTCCTTTTGGCTTCTCTTATAATTATTTTGGCTTAAGCCTGTGCTCTTTTATACTCCAATAACTTATCAAATGAATGATTGGATTTATTCCTGCTTCTAACAGCCTCTCTACACTCATCAGACCACCATGGTACCATTTTCTTCTTCGATGTTTTACCTATAGTTTCTTCTGCTGACTCATGTAATATCTTAGTAATCATATCATTCATCTCATCAATGTCGTCACTCAAATTGGCTTGACTTCAATTAGTTTGTTGCTTGTTTGTTTTAAACTTACACAGACCATCAGAATACATGTGTTGAGTCGGTGTATTTAAGTGCTGAAATACAAGAGCTTCTGAATGTGTACAGCTGTTGCTCATCATCATCATCATCATATCTTATGTGTTCTCATTGGTGAAGGAAGAACTGATGACATCACACATCAATTAACTCATTAAATTGGACATTAGAGAGCAGCTGTGTCGTGAAGCTTCATAAGGGCTCCTCATAGCTCATGGCTGGTTCTTCTGAGAGTCCATTATTCAACCAGAATATTTAAGTTGTTCTGCTGTTTCAGAGACACACTCGCAACTTTAGAAAGTAAACTGTGGCAAATTGGTGATTTCAGTGGTGTCAGTAAAACACCTGAGAAGAGGCGTGGCAATGAGAGTTAAAGGTTTTACCATTTTAAGGGTTTACAAATAATGAATGGGAATAATACAAGTTTAACATTATTGGAAGGGATTTTGGGGCAGAGGGGCTCTTTAGCCGGGTCTGATCTCCTGTCTCAAAATATGGCACAAAGTCTTGACTTTCTGGGGCCCAGGTCAGGGAACCAACCATCTACTAGCGGTCACATGTCACTGAAAACATAAAATCCACAACATGCAATGATCTTGTCTCCAAAAGGAGTCCGGAGACCGTGCAGTGCCTTTATAGTCACAGAAAGCAACATTTAAAAAAGCAATGGATGAAATACCAGTATGCAACTTATGGCTACTCTGAATGTGTCTGATGTCTTAAACTGGTATTAAGTCATCTTGTTGGTACACTACAATCATAACTACTTGTATTGATTAAAGCATCATAATTAAATCTGAATATTTTTCTTTACTTTGTTCAAGAATTGGAGAGAGGAGGACAAACAGCATTTACCCCAATAACAGCCCCGTCCATATTGGGAATAGCCACTCTGCTCTTCCACTCATCCACCTACACCAAACAAGAATACAACACAGGTTAAAAAAAGAGGAACAAAGTGACAGGTACACAATGCAGACACCGCAATAATACGCACCGTCATGTGCTCGACAACTCCTGGCCGCTGGAGATTTTTCAGTATGACGACTGCCTCCAAGTAGTAGAGAACCAGGGTGCTCTCTGACATAGTTTCCTCAAATGCTCTCTCCGGGAACACTGCTCCAAGAACAAGTCGCTCTTGGACTTCTCCAGCACCGCCCAGGAGTCCCTTGGTGTACGCTGCCCTGGCTGCGTCAGCAAATCATGCCTTTTAAAAAACATAAAAGTGAATTAAATAACTTGCTGTAAATAACATGAAATGCTCATGCATATCCGTTATGGACAATTTCCTTGCTGACAAGCTTTGCGCAGCTTTTCTGCAGAGACCTGATGTACTAGATAAAGTGTTTTCGGCCTCTGTGCAGCTGTTCGTCACTGTGCATGAGGTCCGAGTTGACCGTGTGGTACTGGAGAAATCTGTTGCGAGAATGACAAGCGTTTAAGTCACGACATGCTTTTAAGACCAATGAAGCGTCAAAATCATACAAAGTACCAAAAGCATCAAATCATACTAACCTTTTCAGGCTCTTCAAGTAGTTGAGCTGAGTCTGCTTTGTGAACTTGGCCTCAGTGAGCTCACACAGATACAGCTTTGATTTCTCCCTGTTCCTGACAAACAACAGGGATGGCTGTTTAGGGTCGATGAAGTGGAGAAATCTAGCCACATTTTCTACCTGAAAAGAAAATAATTTTACATTACCACACGGATGAGACTTTTTGAGGAAGGTTCCACCTCATCCCTTCCCAAGAGTCACTCACCAGCAGGAGGTCATCGGCAAACGCCAGACTCGTGACCCCCGATACGATAACCTGTAACAGTGCTTTCAAGTTCATGGATAAGAGGATCCATGGCCAGAACGTCTGAGAGAAGTCGATCTGCCAAAGGGCCTGCATGCTCTCACTTGCAATTCCGGATCATGCCACACAACATCTTGATGTTTTCAGAGCATCCGGGAGTGGGATGGAACCCCCTTTGCCTTGGGTGGAGCGGACAAACCTCAGTCAGCCGCTTGGAGACCTCCCTAGAGAAGAGCCTTAAAATCATAAACCCGATGGTGATTGGCCTCCAGTTACCGACCTCCATCGCTTCCCCAGGGTCAACTGATTTGGGCAGAAGTACCGTACTGCACCGTTTCAGACGGGGGGTACGACTCCAGTGATCAACTACATGTTGAACAGGTGTGTGAGGGTCTCGCAGTCGGGGTCCCATGCAAGGATGCCCTGCTTATCAACCTTGTCTGGGCCCAACAGGGAATCGTTCGCAGTTAGCATGAGGCTTTCCTGTACTTCCTATGGTGTGATTGCCCCAACAAAAATGCTTGTTGGCCGCCAACTGTCCTGTACTGAAGGAACCCAACCTGCCACGCGGAGCCCCCCAGTTTTCGAAAAATGCAAGCATTAAATTTTCAGGAGAAGGTTATATCAAAATAACAAACAAACGGAAGAGACACACTCACATAGGGATGGGCAAATGAAGCCTCGTGAAACAGTGAGGCTTTCCCCTGAATGTTTCGGGAAAAGATTTGAAGCATCAAGAGTGTCGAGAACAGCGCTATCTGGTGCTTATTTAAAATAAAGCAGCCAGAAGCCTGTGGAAGAAGCTCTGCCAGTTGAAGCAAACACGCGCACTCCAGTTTCATTGTTATGTTCAAATAAAAACCTTACACGTTTGTGTTTATTTTGTCCATTAAATATATTAACTTACCCATTAAAGTGTGACAATAGAATATCTTACTCAATAAGATCTAATGTAGGCACATATTATATATATATTATATATATGTAGGCTCTCTCTCGCACACACACACACACACACACACACACACACACACACATAGTGAATAAGGACATTGTGTGATAGGATCATCTGTTATTAAATGTGCTTATGACACTTCATAGTGTAACTGGAATGACAGAAAGGTGATAAAGTTTTTAATTATTTTTAATAAGAAATAAAAGCTGTTTCACAGTGTTGGGGCTGGGTCTATTTCTCCTCTTAGACAGTATTTCCCCTTAGAGAACACTCTTTCACATGGTACAGAGGAGGCTGGGGTACAAAGAAACTGTAATGCCAATGTGTATAGATGTAACGGTCACCAGCTGGAGTGCCCTTGAAAACCACCAGAGGGCACTCCACATCAAACTTATCATTCACTCCCAGACTACATTTCCCATAACTCACTACCCGGACTCATCAGCACTTATTTCACACACACCTGCATATCATTCACATTCACTCTATATATACCATGTGCACTTATTCACTCACTGCGAAGTCTTGTTTTGTTTTATACTGCATTTCCGAGGGGAATACGAGTCGATCTGCCAGAGTCAACCCAAGTCCGAGTCGATCTGCCAGAGTCAACCCAAGTCCGAGTCGATCTGCCAGAGGCAACCCAAGTCCGAGTCGATCTGCCAGAGTCAACCCAAGTCCGAGTCGATCTGCCAGAGTCAACCCAAGTCCGAGTCGATCTGCCAGAGTCAACCCAAGTCCGAGTCGATCTGCCAGAGTCAACCCAAGTCCGAGTCTTCGGACAAGACGGCCGCCTCCACGCCTGGGTCTTCGGACAAGACGGCCTTCTCCACGCCTGTGCCGGTTCCTGAACCGTCGGACCCGCGTTATACCCCTGAACCGACAAGTCGGCCTGGTCTCCTTGAAGGGACGTCTCACCCCCGGCCTCCTGCACAGCCTGCTCCGCCCCGGCCTCCTGCACAGCCTGCTCCGCCCCGGCCTCCTGCACAGCCTGCTCCGCCCCGGCCGCCTGCACAGCCTGCTCCGCCCCGGCCACCTGCACAGCCTGCTCCGCCCCGGCCACCTGCTCCGCCCCGGCCGCCTGCTCAGCCCTGGTCCCTCAGCCTTACGCCTTTGGATTACCCTTCTAATAAAGCTGCATCTGGATCTCACCCTCAAGTCTCAGAGAAGTTCATGACAATAGATGAGGGTAGACATGTTTCTGCATTCTCCAGTATTCAAGTGGATCTTCAACTCTTTGTATGTTTGTCTCTGTAAGGTATCTATCTACTTCTACGATCGCATCAGAAGTGGCATTTGAGCTCGGTTTGTGCTGGTCTACAGCACTGTCCAATAGAAGCCAAAGATTTACACCTACGAAGTGTGAGGAGAATTTTTTTGGATTGGGAGTGACTGTACATGTACATTGACTGAATATAAGACACATCAACGGTCAGCAATTATAAAATACAATAATAAATAATAAAATGATAATAAATAAATACTTGAGCTTGATGTTGGCTGTTGGGTTGATGATGGTGCTTCTGTTGACTGACTGCTTGATGATGTGGATGGTCTTTCATCTTCAGCACTGATGACATTACCACATTCTGCTTATAGCCGTTTGACAGCCTCTGTCATTTTAGTTTGGTTAAGGAACCCCAATTTTTTAAACCTTGGGTCCAGCAGAGTTCCATCCATCCATCCATTTTCTTCCGCTTATCCGGGGCCGGGTCGCGGGGGCAGCAGTCTAAGTAGAGATGCCCAGACATCCCTCAACCTAGACACTTCCTCCAGCTCTTCCGGGGGGACACCGAGGCGTTCCCAGGCCAGCCGGGAGACATAGTCCCACCAGCGTGTCCTAGGTCTTCCCCGGGGTCTCCTCCCGGTCGGACGGGCCTGGAACACCTTCCGAGGAAGGCGTCCAGTAGGCATCCATAACAGATGCCCAAGCCACCTCAGCTGACCCCTCTCGATGTGGAGGAGCAGCGGCTCTACTCCGAGCTCCTCGCGGGTGACCGAGCTTCTCACCCTATCTCTAAGGGATCGCCCAGCCACCCTGCGGAGGAAGCTCATTTCAGCCGCCTGTATCCGGGATCTTGTCCTTTCGGTCATGACCCAAAGCTCATGACCATAGGTGAGAGTAGGAACGTAGATTGACCGGTAAATTGAGAGCTTCGCCTTGCGGCTCAGCTCTTTCTTCACCACGACGGACCGGTACATCGACCGCATTACTGCAGAAGCTGCACCGATCCGTCTGTCAATCTCCCGTTCCCTCCTCCCCTCACTCGTGAACAAGACCCCGAGATACTTAAACTCCTCCACTTGAGGAAGGAACTCTCCACCAACCTGAAGTGGGCAAGCCACCCTTTTCCGACTGAGGACCATGGCCTCGGATTTGGAGGTACTGATTCTCATTCCAGCCGCTTCACACTCTGCTGTAAACCGTCCCAGTGCATGCTGAAGGTCCTGGTTTGAAGGGGCCAACACGACGACATCATCCGCAAATAGCAGAGACGAGATCGTGTGGTCCCCAAACCTGACACCCTCCGGCCCCTGGCTGCGCCTAGAAATTCTGTCCATAAAAATTACGAACAGAACCGGTGACAAAGGGCAGCCCTGCCGGAGTCCGACATGCACTGGGAACAGGTCCGACTTACTGCCGGCAATGCGAACCAAGCTCCTGCTTCGGTCGTACAGGGACCTGACAGCCCTTAGCAAAGGACCACAGACCCCATACTCCCGAAGCACCCTTCACAGGATGCCGTGAGGGACACAGTCGAATGCTTTCTCCAAATCCACAAAACACATGTGGATTGGTTGAGCAAACTCCCATGCACCCTCCAGCACCCTGTAGAGGGTGTAGAGCTGGTCCAGCGTTCCACGGCCTGGACGAAAACCACACTGTTCCTCCTGAATCCGAGGTTCTACTATCGGCCGTATTCTCCTCTCCAGTACCCTGGCATAGACTTTCCCGGGAAGGCTGAGAAGTGTGATCCCCCTGTAGTTGGAACACACCCTCCGGTCCCCCTTCTTAAAAAGAGGGACCACCACCCCGGTCTGCCATCCCAGAGGCACTGTCCCCGGCCGCCACGCGATGCTGCAGAGGCGTGTCAGCCAAGACAGCCCCACAACATCCAGAGACTTGAGGTACTCAGGGCGAATCTCATCCACCCCCGGTGCCCTGCCACTGAGGAGTTTCTTGACTACCTCAGTGACTTCGGCTTGGGTGATGGACGAGTCCACCTCTGAGCCCTCAGCCTCTGCTTCCTCAATGGAGGACGTGACGGTGGGATTGAGGAGATCCTCGAAGTACTCCTTCCACCGACCGACGACATCCCCAGTTGAGGTCAACAGCCTCCCACCTCCACTGTAAACAGCGTTGGTAGGGCACTGTTTCCCTCTCCTGAGGCGCCGGACGGTTTGCCAGAATCTCTTCGAGGCCAGTCGATAGTCCTTCTCCATGGCCTCACCAAACTCCTCCCAGGCCCGAGTTTTTGCCTCCACAACCACCCGGGCAGCAGTCCGCTTGGCCTGCTGGTACCTGTCAGCTGCCTCAGGAGTCCCACAAGCCAACCAGGCCCGATAAGACTCCTTCTTCAGCTTGACGGTTTCCCTTACATGCCGGTGTCCACCACCGGGTTCGGGGATTCCCGCCTCGACAGGCACCGGAGACCTTACGGCCACAGCTCCGAGTGGCCGCTTCGACAATGGAGGCGGAGAACATGGTCCACTCGGACTCAATGTCTCCAGCCTCCCTCGGGATCTGGTTGAAGCTCTGCCGGAGGTGGGAGTTAAAGATCTCTCTGACAGGAGACTCGGCCAGGCGTTCCCAGCAGACCCTTACAGTACGTTTGGGTCTGCCGAGTCTGTCCAGCTTCCTCTCCTGCCATCGGATCCAACTCACCACCAGGTGGTGATCAGTTGACAGCTCCGCCCCTCTCTTAATCCGAGTGTCCAAAACATATGGTCGCAGGTCAGATGAAACGACCACAAAGTCGATCATCGACCTGCGGCCTAGGGTGTCCTGGTGCCACGTGCACTGATGGACACCCTTATGCTTGAACATGGTGTTCGTTATAGACAAACTGTGACTAGCACAGAAGTCCAATAACTGAACACCGCTCGGGTTCAGATCAGGGGGGCCGTTCCTCCCAATCACGCCCCTCCAGGTGTCACTGTCGTTGCCGACATGGGCGTTGAAGTCCCCCAGTAGGACGACGGAGTCCCCAGTCGGAGCACTTTCCAGCACCCCTCCCAGAGACTCCAAGAAGGTCGGGTACTCTGCACTGCCGTTCGGCCCGTAGCTACAAACAACAGTGAGAGACCTAACCCCGACCCGTAGGCGCAGGGAAACGACCCTCTCGTTCACCGGGGTAAACTCCAACACATGGCGGGAGAGCTGGGGGGCTATAAGCAGACCCACACCAGCCCGCCGCCTCTCACCATGGGCAACTCCAGAGTGATGAAGTGTCCATCCTCTCTCGAGGAGTGTGGTTCCAGAGCCCAAGCCATGCGTAGAGGTGATCCCGACTATCTCTAGTCGGAACCTCTCCAACCTCCCGCACCATCTCAGGCTCCTTCCCCGCCAGCGAGGTGACATTCCACGTCCCTAGAGCTAGCTTCCGTGTCCAGGGATCGGGCTGTCGAGGCACTCTCCTCCGACTGCCGCCCGATCCACAATGCACCGACCCCCTATGGTCCCTCCCGCACGTGGTGAGCCCACGGGAAGAAGAGTTGCCATGGTCATTACGCTGAGCGACTCCATATTCCAGATATGTTCCCTCAGACGCCTGATGAGGTTTTCAGTTAATTCCTTGGTAATGTCCATGGTTAACCTGAAATAAACAAGTATTTAATCTGTGCACAAATAAAAAAAATTATAAAAAAAGATAAAAAAACTTGCTAATGAGTTTGACATAAATAAAAATAAATACCTAATTTGTTCAACCTGTAATGAATGGTGAATGATTTTTAGCAAAGGAATTACTTTGGAGCCAGACACTCGTTTTTCCTCAGACAGCTCTACTGTGGCCAGGTGGAATGGGGCGAGAACACACAAAATTTGCTGTATGGCTTCAAAGTCCTGTGCATGAAGTGGAGCTATATCAGTTTTCAGTGAGGCAAGGGATGCTCCCACAGTTTGCCTTTCCGAATGCAGCCGTTGAAGCGTGTGAAAAGTTTCCACTTCATTCACAAGTTTAAGAAGTGGCCTGTTCATCTCTTGCTGCACCTGGGTCAACATTTCTTTGGCAGAGGCGCTGCTTCGAAAATAGGTGACCACTTTTTTTGCTTTGTTCCGAATGTCACACAGAGCCGATACCTGATCAAAAGACATTATAACCATGGCGTTAAGTGCATGAGCAATGCAAACTGAATGTGTCACTTGCAGAATTCTTGAACAAGCAATCATGTTTGCTGCTGCATCTGTGACAAGACACTTCACTTTGTCCTTCATTGCCCACTCTATCATAGCATTCTTCTTCACCAAGGCCATATTTTCCGCTGTGTGCCTGTTTGGGAACTTCTCAACCTCCAACAACACTGTATTCAGCTTATCACTGTCATCAATGTAATGGCAGGTTATTGCAAGATATGCATCCATGTTGATAGAAGTCCACATATCCGATGTGAGAGACACAGCAGTTTTTTTTTTCCATGTTAGCCTTGGCCTTCCTCTTTGCTTCTTCATATTTTGAAGCCACCATTTTCTTTAAAGCCTTTATGAGTATAGTAAATTAAGATGATTTAGATAGATACAGATATGTTATATAGACTGTACATCAAAATTGACCTCTGCCATACGTACCTGTCTGGTTGGGATTATATAGGAAGGATCAAGGGCATGGACGAGGCCCTTGAAACCCTCATCCTCAACCACTGTAAATGGCTGTGAGTCTTTTATGATCATGTTGACTACTGCCTCATCAACCATTTGCTTGCGAGATGCTATAATGAAAGAAGTTATATATACATATATTAATTTAAATCATGATAATGCATTCACAATTATGAACAAAAATCATCAAAAGCAACAGTCCTACTTTGTGTGCTTGTAGGTGTTTCTGGGGCTGTGCAGTCTCATGTAAGGCTCTGAAATGCCTTAGCATGGATGACGTGCTATTTCCATACACAAGCTCCTTGTCACACACCAGGCATCTCACCTTCTGAAAAAGGTAATATGAAAGTAAGAAATTGCATACAACAAGTAAAATAATAAATGAATATATACATACATTTTATATAATATATATATAATATATATATATAATTTCTTTCAAATTATAATCTTTTTTTAAATGCATACATACATTGGAAGCTGTAATCTCAAAATATTCTCAGATTGGGGAAGTCTTTCTTTTTTTAGGGGCTGCCATACAAACCCTTCACCAAATACCAACACCCTATTCCCCTCTCCCCTAATCCCACCCTAACCCCAAATACCAACACCAAATTACCTAAACAACACCAAAAGTGTAACGATTTTACAAAAACAAAAAGACACAACACCAACAAAAAATAATAAGTATTGAAAAATTAATTTTGGTTATTTAAATGTAATGTATTGATTAACTTCCAAAGTATAGCACTCTCCTCACAAACCCTTCAACCCGACTGAGCCAACAAGGACTCGTTAATTAAGATCCGGGGTTCGAATCTTCTGACACGCAAAGCGAAACGCACACGTGATTGGACAGAAAGTGAGGCTTCATTTGTCAAATATCACGTGACTCTGGGAAACCAATACACGCCTCGATACGGGGCTTCACTAGAAATTGTGTCTCATTTGCGATACGCGCCTCGAAGCTTCAGTGTCATACGTAACATCACTACACTTACAGTGGACGGACACGCACTCGGGCACGGAGATCACAGATCACTGGAGGAATTAATCCAGGTACACTCCTATGCCTGACACCCACCGATCCACTGGACTTTGCACAGAGCACCCTGCACTTATAAGACTGAATAAAAACTCTCCTCCGCGGCGGTAAACACTACTCTGTGTACGTGTCATCTCTCCACCTGCTACACTACTGTTAATGGATTAAGTTTATGCCTTTTCTCTTCATTGCAGGTGCGAAGGAAGAAGGTTTTCGTATGCAGTCCCAGATAGCAATGAGTCGGCGGACCACCGGCGGTGCTCCGGCGGCAGTAGAAGCGTCAAAGGCGTAATCGCAAACGCATCTGACGGCGCCCTGCCAGCGGCAGCCGCTATTTAAAAGCCGGCGTTCTACCGCCTTCGTTCCGCGGATGGCCAACCGCAGTTGAGCGGCCGTTATAGTGAAGGCGGCTCTTCCGCGGCCCGTCGGAGGCAAACGCTATTTTCGTGCGTTTTGCCGCCGCTTATTAAATATTTATTTATTTCTAGCATGCAGTTTATCAAGAATAATTATTTATCAAACCAGACAAATTCCTATTTGTTGTTTTTATTCTGCATTTAAGTACAGTAACCGTCATTGAAACAAGATGTGTAAGAGCACTGAAATATAAATAACTGAAAAATAAAATAAAGTACTAAAGAACATGCAGGTGTTACAAAAAAAGTTGGTAAAAAACATTACAGGCAAATTAGAACACTTACAATAACCGTTAATAATTTAAAGAGGTCAGCTCTGGGATGAAAATAATTAGGCTACCAGTAAACATTATAATAAGTAATGAGGATATTTGGTACCAAAGAATGTGCAGGATACCAAATAATTCGAGGTATAACATCACATTTACAAGTGATTTCTAACAAAAGCATAGTAGGTACATGTCATGGTGGTAGTACAAATAAGTCCAACAGTGCGAGGTTAAAGTCTAGTGACCAACAATAAATATGGACAATATAAGCACACTGACAGAATAAAAGTAGATCAATCCGAGGAGCTGCCCTCAAGGCAGGGTCACAGGGAATAAATAAAAAAAGATAAGTAATTTCCACAGTGAAGTCTGGATTGGGTGAGGGTAGTGTGACACTTCTGGCATCTTTAGGGGTCTTGATGTTGAGTGCAGGATAAAGAAAGGGTCAGTAGTCTAGTAAAATTCCAGTAGTCATTGATGCTGGGGTGTCAGAAGTCAGCCTAGGTTTAAGGGGTCGGCTGTGGGTCCCTCTCAGCTGTGTGCCGCCTTTTACCACCTTCACGGTCAGATGCTCCTTTCAGGTAACGCGTAACATTAACCTGGACAGCCTCGTCAGTGGCATCCCGGGTTGCCGGGTTCTTCCGGATGGCTCCTGTAGAAAATACAAATTTGTCATTCCATTTGAATAGAATAAGGTAATAAACATCTATTTAAATATAAAAAATATCCAACTTCCTTTGAACAATGGTCTTCAGGAACAGGTATGTAAAACATACTTTATTCCCTACACCGGTCCAGGTTGTAGTAATGGAAAGCTGATTAGAGAAGATACTCTTAAGCATTCGCCACACGGTTGTCTTAAGGTCCCTCCCACATTTGATTGCCAAAAACCGAAGCTGAAAATTCAAACAGTGTTACAAATTACATTTCTCTGAAGTCAAACATAAATATGTGACAGGCTGTGGTTAATTTTACTTTTACTTTTTAGATTACCCTACCCTAGAAATTAACACTTACAAATCGTTCCTGGAGCTCCTTATCCTGCCTCAAGTGTTATCAAGCAACACCAAATCTTCCTGGGTGTCTAGGGGAAGTAACAAATCCCCTGGCAGGGATCTCTCCAACAGACACATTGGCACTGAAATGTTGCAGCATAGTATCCATTTTGTTGTCCATGCTACGCACAACATCGCCAAACTCTCCAAGGCGTCGCAGCATTAGGGTCTGATCTGCACCTACAGGGGTTCCCAGAATAAAAGAAAGTAGTCAGTTCTGGTCCATCAACTATTAAACTATGAGATTTATATCTAGGTCTACAACATGTACAGGTGGCCCCAATGGGAATTAAACCAAAAACCACAGGTGTTGTTTGCGAGTTGTACCTGACTGCCCAGTGCGAGCAAACGTCTTTAACATTCACCCAACTTGCTTCACCTGCTCTTGAAGCGAGCCGCTGTCATCCGAAGCTACAAAAAGAAAGGCATATGGTAATTTTGGACCTACACCACAGACAAAAAGTGAAATTTAAGAAAGAGTGCATGTTTTCACCTGCTTGTGCATCCCTCAGGGCTTGGTTCTCCTCCCTCAGGGCTTGGATCTCCTTCTGAAAATCTACATACATTTTTTTAAACAACAACTAAAGGCACTATTTTCAATATGCACACTAAGACAGAGGCCTAGAATATACCTTCGTTGCTGAAAACTTCATGCGGTACACGGGATGCCAGGGGAGTCCAAGGGCCTATAACAGAGCGATGCCTTTCTCCTATTGAAAATAATTGACATGTAAAAATATGTTTGAAGTTATAGCATACATTTAATGAATTGGACTTAAGTGTAAACACTTAGTTTAGCACAAGGTATTACATACCTCCAGCATTTTCACCCATATACTGGAAGGGTACATTTGCTGCTGGGGGTGTAAAGCTTATTACTTTACGAGCTGGGAGAGAATACATAATGAATATTATGAATTGCATATTCAGTAATAAAACAATAATTGAACTGCAAATAACATAACTAACTTGTACTTGAACTCTTGGCTCTGGGAAGTGGACTCTGGATTACTGGGGAGAAACCTGGTTGTGAGAAAGTGGAAACAGAAATTTGAAAATCTAACAACGGGTATAGTTTAGTGCCAGGATCACAAATGAAGAATCACAGCAATACATTTTACATACCAGCTCTGAAGTCCACAGATGGCTCAACGTTTTCCTGGTTTTCTGGAATTGATGATACTTCAGGAGCATCAGGCAGCACTGAAACCTTATTCCCGCAAGGAATGTATTCAACGGTCAAAGGTTGTTGAAAATGACAGTACTGCTGGTGCATCTGGAAGACCTGAATCATCTTCCTCAGAAGAGGCCTGGTGTCTGAACTTGGAATTTGAGAATCGCTTTCGCTTTCCCTTGTTGTCATCTTCAGTTGTTTCAACACTGGAACCTGTTTGGAAGCGCACCAAATATTTCTTCCCCTCTTGCCAAGATTCTATAGCAGTGAATAATGAATGTAAGAGTCAATTATCCACCAAAAACAGACAAAAAAAATGTATACAGATGAAATGCAGGAAAATAACCTAAAGACCCATTTACCTGCTCCCTTCATGAACTTAAAATTATGTTTCTCCCAGGTGCTTTGTGGAGGCGTGCAGCGGATGGCTAAATTGTTGCCTTTGTCTTTTCTGCGGAGGTTAAATGGAGGCCAATAGCACATTCCCTCGGTGAGCCACACTTGTGGAACCACTGCAAATGGCAGATCCTCGTCATCGATAAACTGAACGATGGCAAACAGCATCTAAAAATTTTTTTTTTGCATGAATTTACATTTTGATTAATTTTCAGGCAAAAATCAATAACATTAAAATTCTCACACCTTCAAAGAAATCTGTAATTTTGATCTGTACAAGTGGATCAACGGAAAACCGGCCTTTCCATTCGGGCAAGGAAGAAGGTAATATTTCTTCTGCACATTTGCTGTATGCATAAAAAGATAGGCCAGATAAATGAAAAATGCCTAGCTTGGAAGATTCCACAGGGTAACTAAAGAAATCGACCATGTTCCGGAATCTCTTGTAGATGACAAGAGTGTTGTCCATTTCATCAACGACAATATTCTGTATAACAACTATGTCCTTATTTTCCAACAGGACACAGTTGTCTCCCTCTGAACGTTTTACAACAAAGTTTTGAAAGTAAAACTCTTCATACTGCTTTTTCACTGAAAGCCAGTTGAGGAGTGGTCCATGGTTGTGCTCTCTCAAGGACCTTGTTTTGGAGATGTTGGTTCTTTTGAGCTGACTTCTCTCCGACAATCGGCGAACAACCTGCTCCAGTGGTTGTGTGGGCTTGGGCAACAGTTTCTTCATGCACCCAAGAAAGTTTTCAAATGGGAAGCATGAGATGTTATCAAGGACACCATACTTTTTTGAATCTTGGCTGAGGTGCACCAATCCATGCATGTTGTATGTCACATGTTGTTTTCCATAAAGCTTGCTGCAGTGATCAACAAAGAGAACCAATATTCCGCGAGCATAGTCTGCAAGGTCAGCACACAGGGACACTTTCAGTAGGATGGTAAAGCCAACTGAAAGCAGCATGAAGTTGATGTACACTGGAGTTGGTACAATGCCTTTTAAGCTGACTGGTCCAGTGTACAAGAGGAACTGTCTGAATTCTGTAGCTTTCCAACGCTCAACATCTTCCATGGATCGTTGCTTCCTGTTGAACTCGCACGGAACATGAGGTGTGAAGGTCAGGAGTACTCTGGAGAGCTCTTTTACCGTGCTGGGAGAAAATCTTGTCAGCCGCTGTCCCTTTAGCCAAAGATGCAACAACTTTCTTGTTACTCCAAGGCATACCAGATGCATATAATCCAGTGGGAACTGTGTGACCAAACCAACAGACAACAAAGCCAATGGCGTTTCTCCACACTGATGACTGTCGTCAGAAAGTTCATCACGGACTGCATTGTCTAATCTTAGAGTAGCATCTGTTTGAGGAAAGATCATCCTGTTCTCGTAGTGGACCCCCTTTTGAAAACATTTGTCACACCATAATATCCACTGTGACCTTTTACATTTCTAATAAGTGCCCGAGCAGGGGCGTCACAGATGAACGTTGATATTTTGAAAGGAAGTCCTCTCCCTTCAAACAGAACTCCTTCCGTTTCTAGTCGCTGTGCCTCTTCTACAAAAGGATTCAAAAAGTTAAGGCTGGCTGGCTTCCCCCCCCAAAAAAAAGTTTTTTGAGGTGATTTCCCTTACTTCCCTACTCACCCCCAACCCGGCCAAGGAGTCAGTACATTGTAATCAATCAACAATAACATGGAGTTTAACTTGTGTTGACATCCCCTCTACCTGCCACTACTACCACCCCCCCGATACTACATAATTTTTTTATACTGGGTGTTCTACACCCCCACCGTGCGGGCGTGTTGTTTCAACCCTCTGTTTTTTTGTCGCAGGTATTTGTGTTGGTAGGGGGGGGGGGGTTCGATGGTGGGGGTATATTGTACATCCCAAGAGTGTGGTTGCTTTGCGGGGCTTGTGGTGGGGGCCCGTCTGCCCCATCCCCCCCTTTTTGGGGGGTTTTGTGGGCCAAATTCCTTTTCCCTTTTTTCTGTGCTGGAGGAAAACATTTCCCCAGGTTCGAATACCTCATCAACAGTTATTTCCTGTGCTTCAGGGGTAACCATTTGTCTGTGGCTTGTTGTAGCCATTGCATGTTGATGCTCATTAACAGGAGGATTTACTTGGTCAAAGTTGAGAATAACAGCAAGTAAAGCTTCGTTTGCAGATGCAATTTCCCGTTTGTCCCTCTCAACTCCTTTCAATATTCTTCTCCTTTTGGCCCAGTAACTAGACATCGTGACTAAACATGCATTTACCTTTAAAACCAAAACTATTGTCCAACAGTAGGTCTCTTGGGTGAAGATAACAAGTTATGCTCTGGTCAAGTTATCTGAAAGAAAACGTGAACAAAACCACATTGTTAATGCCACTTTAGCTGCAGGATTAGCAGCATACAGCAAACGTAGTCTTACTAACAACATTGTTACAGTACACACTGAGGTTAAGCAAAGGCAAAACAGCAAAACAGGGTCAGCTGTGGCCTAATGGTTAGAGCGTTGGGCTTGTGATCAGAGGTTTGCCGTTTCTAATCTCAGTGCCAGCAGGTCATGACTGAAGCGCCTTGAGCAAGACACCTTACCCCTGATTGCTCTGCAGTAATGTGTCACTGTAAAAAAAACTACTTGTAAATCGCTTTGGATAAAAGCGTCTGCCAAATGAATAAAAGTAAAAAGCATGTGTTAGCTAACACTTGCTAGCAACTTTAGCGGATTAGAAGCATACTTGTTTAGACAAACAAAATTTAAACAACCTATATACATCGTTACTTATGTAAGAAAACACCAAAAGTTAAACTTCTTTCTGGATGTAAAGCTTTGGCTACATGTAGGACATGCTTGAACTCAGGGTGTAAAAAAAGGAAACTAACTGAAAACATACTAGTATAAACAGAAAAGAACTCAACGCCTGGAAGAAACTAAGTTGCTATTTCAGAAGTTAATAGTAATAGTGGCAACTTTGTAAACAAGGCTAATTTAGCACGACTGAACAAAGATGACTAGAGATTTTAAAAACATACACAAAAACAATGTAAAAAAATTAAAAAAAAATGTAAAATGTACTTACTTAAACGATCGTAGTCGATGACTTTTATCTGAAATATCAATCTTGATCCTCTTGAAACAAAATCGTGTGACGAGTGATCTTCCAGGAGCTGCTCATACCCTTTTAACGTTTGCGCGCATGTTGGCAACGGAAGTTTGGCGAGTGAAGCAACACAGACAGAGAAATGTAACCGGTAACTTCCGGTTTACAATTTGTCTTCCCTCTGCTGCCCCTGTCGACAGGTGGAGGTACTTCATTGTTTGTGCTTTAACACTTTCTTAAACATTCATTTGTACAGGTCGCAATTGCAAATTGATCCCTTATACCTGTAAAAGGTAAAATAAATTCAAAATCGAGGTTGGAAAAACTCGACATTTCCAGTCAAGTGCATAAATCAAAGAAATGTAAAAATGTTCACCTAAGTGCATAAAATAATTCGATATATTTTACATATAATACTGTATAATCGGTTCGGAGTTTCAAAGTAATTTACATCACAACAAAACACTATTAATATCCACTATTATATTTTATCCCTTCAAATGTGAAAGTAGTTAAAATGTGACACTTCCCTAGAGATACGAAATTAACTTTAACTCAAATGTGAAAGTAGTTAAAATGCTACACTCTAACTCCTGCACGGCCGATTTTGACAACATTTTAAAGCGGCTTGCCGCCAGCCTGCCGCAGTCCATTATACGGAGGCAACCGCCAGAGAAAATGAAGCAGTCGGGCCGCCGGAAAATGGGAAGTTTCTCGCTAGAAATGGGAGTGGCGTATTCGGCGGAAAACGTTTCATCCCCGCCAGCGAGACGCACCTATAGCACCAAAAAGAAGTCTTGCGGATATTTTTTGCCTATCTGGGGCCATATATCTGAGGCAAGCCAGAAGAGAGATGGTAAAGAGAAGCACTTGTGAAAGTCTATCGAACAGCTCAGTGTGTTTGGCAGTGAGTGGAATGTAGTAATTGGCCTGACAACGTACAGAGATTATGGCTTGTTAGAAGAGGACAATGTAATGTGTGAAGAACTGCAAGAATATTTGTTAAGGGACAGAATGTGTTTGCTGAACCTACACAGTGCAGTTAAGTGTGATTATTCATCTTGTAATGGTTGATTTTGGCACTCGTGATATGTTCGGATTAGCATCTGATATTGGGACACATGTGGCTGTTTAACACAAGCCTTGATGATCTGATGTTTCATATAAATAATCTGAGGAAATCTTTAGATGCACAATGGTATGGGATTAGTTGCATTTCAGTAAAGACAGGTCAAAAAGAAACTGAGGTACAGACTGATGCATTGTTTACAGACAGCAATAGTGACATTGAAAATGCAGATGAGTGTGACATTAACAGTTCTGTCAGTAATATTGTTTCTGATGTTCCAGTTGAACTTGTGGATGGCAGTTCTGTCAGACTTGACAATAGTGTAAGAGGATCATTTCACCAGGGCAATGACTTCTTTGAATATGGAGGACTTCAAAGTATGGCAATATCTTTAGTAAGCTTAGCAAAACATAAAGTTGATAGTGTCTTCTCATGGCAGACAAAACATGTTTATCGAGTGTTAGTTTTAGGGGACCAGATGTACACAAGCTTGCGGGACACTAATAGGATTAGTCAACCATGCAATCTGTTGTGTGTTTACTGATCTGCCAAAAGAGTCGGTCATTGATGGACAAAGATTTTTGTTTCAGTATGGTGACGTTGATATGGTTGAAGGCAAATTAATTCAGAGCGCTGCCTGCGTCAGTCTATTAAGTGGACTGGCAAAGATGTTTCCACAGTATGACACGTGTCTTTTCACATGGTGTGGGTGGTAGTACATGTGCAGTAATTTTGCAAAACGGCCATGCATGAAGTGGTACTGGCATGTTTGATGAAAATGGGAGGAGTATTTTTCATCTCTTCAAAATTTGTTTCAACATATTTGCAATTTGGCTACCGGGCTCACTGAGAAGCAAAAACCTTTTGAAATAGCTAGTGTCTGTATAAGTGTTCCAACTGTAAAACCTGCACATATGCTAATTCTTTCAGCAGTGACATGTAGACGAACAGATAACTGTGGTTTCGGTCCTTCACTAAATGTGTTGCATATTCGGGAGGGGAAAAGGTTTCGTGAAGAAAAATAATTTGTGAGCTTTGGACCAAGTGACTTGGTTTTGGACAATGGTTCTGTTTCACAGCAAAATGCACAAAACTCAAAAATGCCAGTCGAACAAAGTGTTCAGAGTAACAGACGAGACATTTTAAATGCACATACTTTGGATTCTGTAAAAGAGGTGCCAGCAAACGATGCAAGAACCAAGTGTAAGTAATTGTACTTAAAAACAAGAAAAATAAATTATACTGTTGTGAATTCAGATGTTGAATTCATTAGCGATGTATTAAGTGAAAACATGATGTTAAATCCTATTTCTAGAAATACATGTCAAAATGTGTGCATGCGTTTAAAGGTGGAGTTTGTAAAACCAGATTTTCAGTATTCACACGTGTTGAGATTTTAGGAGTTCCATGCATAAATGACAGTGTAAATGCTGACGGGAATTGTTCTTCCCTCTCTCAAACTTTGAGTGGTACACAAAAGTATCATATAAAATTAAGACTTGCTGTTGTGCAACAGCTGGAAGAGAATGGTGAAAAATATCATAATTTGAGAAGTGAGTATTCTTCAGTGTCCGACTATATTAACAAGTCTAAAATGCAATATGTTAATAACTGGGCAACAGAAATTGAAATACAAGCAACAGCAGATTATTTGGGAATCGATGTTTTTACCTTTTATGATGGTCGCTGGTTAAAATGCAGTAGCAATGGTAAGCCTGTGTCAAAAGATGGCATTTACTTCTGAAATCTGCACAGGAAACAGTAGTTTGTGTTAATGAGCCGAAAATATCTACTTGCTTTAGGTTCTGCAAAACCACTGCATCTTCTTTTGAGGGGTAGAATAGTAGATCAAACATTAACTAAGAAAATATAGCTTTAGCATTGGAAGACAAGGAAAAGCTTATTAAGAGGTAAAACGGCAGCATCATTGTGTATTAAATACAACTCAAAATAATGCGTGTTGTGCTGCAAGTATGTTAACGGATTCTGATGTAGAAGTTGTGGAAGATTCTGATGTTGAACTGTGAAAAATGCACATCCAATGACATTTACATATAGTCCTCTATCTGCAGAAGTTGCATGAATTTTATGCAATACATTTAAATTGGATTTGCTGCAAGACAATATACAATATATGTTAATGGGTCTTTAGGTGTTGTTTGAAAGACTGATAAAGTTGTAAAAGATGGAAATTCTTTCTTCAGAGCAGTAGCACTACTGGTTACTGGTTGTCAAAAGAGTCATCGGAAGATAAGACTAGCTGTAGTCAAGTATATGGAATGTCACAGTGATGAACAGGTGAAGTTAGTAGGAAAATAATTTGCATTAATGTCAGAATACATTTCAAAGTCCCAGATGAAATATGTTGGACACTGTGCTTCAGACGTAGACTTTCATGGTACAGCAAATGCTTTAGGAGTGGACCTATTTATTTGCAGTGGTGGCAAAAGGGTCCAGTGATGACAAGTGAAGGAATTTACCTAAAACAATGTGAAAATAATTATTTTGAACCTGTAATATGTGTTCAACAGGTTCATGAGAGAGTTTGCTTTGATATGTGTAAAGTGAGTATTCTCCCACTGGACACAAGTAGAGAGAATTCACAGAAACTGTGCCGTCCTGTCTGCGAGTCTTTATTTCAAATAGCAAGAATTGTTTATCTAAATATTGTCAAGGAAAAAAGTCCTTCCAGACAAACATTAAACATCAGGATGTGTTTCATAAGAAAATGAGAGAGAACGTTGCTAAAAGGAAGTATGAACGAAATGTTGACATTGGTCAGGAAGCATTAGATCAGTATTTTGATATTGAATGTGGCACTAGCAGAAGGAAATAATCCTGTAAAATTGAAAGTCGAGACAAAAAACCGATTGACATTGTCAAGGTATTTTAATAATCTGTTTTTACATGCTGATGGAAGGTTTGCACAAAATGTAGAATATATTTTTTTTGCTCAGTAAATGTCTGAAATTGAACAGGTTGTGTCAAATGTATCAAATGCATTGTGAGTCAAAGTTGATTGAACAATGAGGAATCTTTGAGAAAACTGTTGGAATTTGATGATGGGTATCGTTTCTTTAAACCTATCCGAGGTACACCAGCTTTTTGGCAAGGAGTGCAACGTGACCTGCTAGGTTGTGTTCGTCAGTGGACGTTGTGGTTCTGTTCATTTTCACCTGCTGATATGCGGTGGAAAAATCTTCTTGAGGATTCTGAAACAGGAAGTAAGAGCACAGACAGTTGAAGAATGACAGGTGTGAGTTATTGCGTTGGAATGATTGATTTTCGGTGGCATTGTTTTGTAAGGGAGGTACTTATGTCTTCGGCGCATCCAATAGGTCAAATGAAGGATACCACTGTGCAACAACATTCAAAACTTTTAAAACATACAAACATACTTGAACATTTATATGTCGTTGTAAAAGTGATGCAAAAGATAAGTGTAAGTGTAAGGTAGATGAAAATGATAATTCAACTATATGTGCTTGTGGTCAAGGTCAGAAAGATTTAAAAATGAAAAGAGAACAGGCAAGTGAAGAAGGCTCTTTCAGATGAGGATAGTAACTATGACAGTGTGGAACATTTGTTTGGAGATGCATATAAATCATTTCATGGAAATCCACATGTTGTGTTGAAAAGACCGGTTACTGAGGTGTGGCTCAACCAATATAGTAAACCACTTTTAAAATGTTGGAATGCAAATTGCGATATACAGTATGTGGTTGATGCGTATGATATATAAGAAATGATATAGACCACACATGCAAAGTAAGAAAGAGAGATGGGATTGCTGTTAGGTAATACACAAAGAGAAGCACAAAAAGAGGGAAATACTAGTGCAAAAGATGCGCTGAAAAATCTAGGCAGTGTTTATTCAAAGTAAAAATAAGAAATCCCGGGCTCCACTTAAATTAACAATGCTTGTGGTTTTATCACCAAAAGAACACGAACACAACCTGCAGTCATTCGATATGCACGGTTTTCTAGGGAAACAGATCTAGAACCCTTTCATCAAAGCATTATGCAGATGTTTCTGCCATACCGTGCAGATATGCATCTGAAACCAAACTTTGAAATATTCCAACAGTTTTACATGAACGATCATGTGACATTAACTGACGGGTCTAGACATTCAGTTCGGTCCGTTGTTGATTTGAATAGAAAGAAGTTTGAGATGAAGGCAGAAGAATTGGATGATATCCAGAATACAGTAGAGAGTAATGGTGTAGTAGAAGATAGCTGGTGTGAGCTGTGCCCAGAGCTCAGAGTTAGAACGTTTACTGTGTGTGGAGGACATGAAAGACTAAAACCAGCTAGTGGAAGAACATGTTGAAAATATCAAAGTTGTGCACATTTGGAAAAGAAAAAATACAATGTTTAGACGTGATGGTCTGGCCTTAATTCGGTCTTTAAATGATACACAGCTATGCGTTTTTATCAGATTCAGCAATGGTGTTTAGATAAGATAACAGGGAATAACCCAAAACCATTACATGTATTCATCACTGGTGGAATGTAATTGTAATTGCTGTTGGAGATTATTTTCAGTTACCTCCCGTGAAAGGAATACCGTTGTATGCTGACAACATCGGTATTGATGAACATTTCTTCAATGTTCTGCGCGTTCAGAATTGGAGAGAGGCCAGTCAAAGTAAAATCTTGAATTTTATTGATCAGAAGATTCAAAAATACAGCTGGGTGGGTTGCCTCAGACTCAGTCTTACAAGAGAACTGATATCTTACAAAGGAACGACACAGAAAACCAATTTTACAGCCTATTTATAATATGGCACTGGTGTCTTTTCTCAGCCGGGGAAATTGGTGTCCTTTCTTGGACGTGGATTCCTGGGAACACATCCAATCCGCTTTCTCTCCTTTGTTCTGCCTCAGCCAACCAGCTCACACTGCTTTTCCCGACCATTTGTGGAGCATCGCACGAAACCCCATACCTCACCAAATTCTGACGAGCTCTGTGTAATCTGATCTTTACACACACACACACACACAATATTATTCTGGTACAGAAAGTTCACTCAAAATCAGCCCTTAACTCAACTCACACACTGGTTATATTTTCAACATATTATGCACAGTTAGTGATCAATAATGAAATCATAAAGCATATTAAATGTAAAAGCACGTTTAAACCATAAATCACAATAAAAATCCTTCAGTCCCTCTCTTGACCACTGAAAGTGGTCATACATCATCACAATCATCGTTATCCTCCTCATCTAGGAAGTGGTCGCCAGACAATAGAGGCATGGTATATTTGCTATGGGTTCTTTTCGGGGTCCAACCACCGGTATATGCTATTACCTTATTCCATGACGGACACCATTCACCCCTATGGGTTTGCCTAGACTGGTACGCCTTACAAACACTGTTCATATTCCCGTCCATATACTTATACCTCGTACCCCCTCCTGGACTTTAAATTTTCAAGAGTGTGTTTGTTCCTTTAAATGGTTAAACACACAGTATACTTAATGAGAATATGTGATTAAGGGAAAATATATGGTACCTAATTGTAAGGAATAAATGGTTATACGTTAATGAATATGACAATATCAAAATCACAATAGCAATAATGAATATGAAAAATATGAAGTCTGTTCTGTTCAATCACCTTTTCAGTACCCTACCTTTGTTTGAACTGCCTTTTGTTTTTTTTTGAGTGTTGGGTGCTGTTCTTGTTCTTAAGATGGTTCGGTACCTGCTGTCTCAAAAGCTTCAACACCTTCCCTCTCTTGGACCTGACTCCTCAGGTCCACCCGTGTTTCAGCAAGATTCCTACAAGGGTGTGCACAAGTCACACAAGAGGTTAACTGAAACCAGATGCCTCCTTTTCCCTTGAATTGAACACAATGTGAGTTACGTGCTGTCACTCGGTCGGGCTGTGACCAGCACGGTTCATTCCATTTCCCTCGGAATGTTCTAATCCTTATCCAGTCTGCTGTGACTTGGGTGAACGGTTCAGCTTTAACATGATTGACCTGATGGGAAAAGGTTTTAATCAGATCAGTTAGTTTGATTGTGAGATAACGGGCGTACAGGTTCCTCCGTCAGCGCTGTCATAGGTGCTGGAAACTGACGACCTATAATCAATTCAAAATTAGTTAAACCTGTTATTCTATTTACAGATGAGCTGATAAACATCAGTGCGAAAGTGAGAGCTGATAGCCAATTAAGTTTTGTCTGTGCACAGATTTTAGCCAATTTTAGTTTAAAATTAAGGTTAAATTAAGGTTTCTTTTTCAAATGTTCAATTTAACACTACCCTGAGATTCTTCATGCCATGTGGCTTGATGAGGTGTCGCAATGGGGCTGTAAAAGCTACATATTTTGGATTTAATGTCTACTGTACCCTGTCAGGCCCAAAAATGACAACATTTCTTTCACCGTGGTTGGTTTTTGGATGACTCAGAATACCCTGCCTTTGTGTTACAGTAAGCGTCGAGCCCTGTGAGGTGATCATGTGACCTGGAAATATAACATTAGGTCTGCATCTTATAAAAATCCTTGGGTTAGTCTGTTGTAATAATATTGACACCCCCGGTATGTGAATGCCACACAGGGTTTACATTCTTCAATGGATATACAGGAAAAAGTGCTTGCCAAATCAATACATGTGAACCATTTGTTAAGTGGAGTGACCATTCATTATATAGTTTGGCGCTACACTATGGTCTAATACTACCCAATATATGTCTACGTCCCTCTCTTCCCCACATGAGGTGTGTTACCTGAAAGGTAACAATTTGCTTTGGTTCCATCTGGTAATCTGCTGAACACAATATACTAACTCCCAATTTAATCAGTAAATGTTTCACTAATAAAGGGATTTGGGCGTTACAGGAATTAATGCGACAGACACTGACCTGTAACTTTCACTTGTAATGTTTTTTTAGTCATAGGCCATCTTTAATCACACCTTTCTCTGTGTGCCCTTTCAACACTGCTCCGCCCCATTGCCCGGGCCCCATGTTGGGTGCATAGGCGCCTGTAGGTTGGAGAATGACGAGAGATGTTGCCCCGGGTTATTTGGGGTGTGTGGTCCCCTGCCACGACCACTGGACCTACCTCTTTGGGGACCCCATCCCCCCCTCAGGTAGTCAGTTTTGCTGACCTTGACCTTGTGCCAGTTGTGGGCAATCTCTTGCCCAGTGTCCATATCTGCCACACGCATAACACTGATCCCTGCTCCGCCCGTCTCCCTGTCTTCCCCGTTCCCTCTTCATTTACCCCTTTGCCTATTGTTTTGTCCCCATGATTGGTTAAGGTTTGTGTATGGTTATAGTGCACTGATTCTTGAGAGTCGGGACAAAACACGTTTTAAAAAACTTTTTTTTAAATACACACTATATCAATTAGAGTTATATGTTTCTGCAGAGAAAGATCTTAGCTATTTAACCATGGAAAGGAACAGGTTCTAAATAAAAACAAATTTTTAACAAATAAACATGTTTCCCTTCAGAACTGGCTTTGTGTCAACTCCGTCAGACACACTAAAAAGTATACAATTTTAATTTTTCCAATCCAACAAGAATCTTAAATTCGGAAGTATGTTGTTATAGTGTTTAGTTACTCTGATATATAAAACGAATACAATATATAAAGTTGAGTTGTGATTTCACACTATTCTGAAAACCCAGATTTCTAAATATTTGCATTTTCAAACTTTGATTTTAATTTCAATATTGTAAAAACAAATTCCTTAAATAAATAAGACACAAGAGGATGTAGATCAGATGGTCCTTTATTACAAAAGCAACATAAACTGAAGGAAAAAAAAAATTTTTCCACAAAAGATTTACAAAAACATACATCTGACGCTGTTGACAAAGATCTTACGGTGTTGACGAAAAACTGACGGTGTTGACAAAAAATATGTGTGCATTGATGATTATTGAACAAATGTGCTTTTTAAACACTACTGCTAAAACTACTTATTAGAATATTGAACTTACTGTAAAGCAAACTTTAATAAACATATTGCACATACACCGTTTTCAACTATCAAAAAAACAATAAGGGAAACCAGGGGCCCTCCTCCCCCTCTGTTTTCATCTAGCTCCCCTACACCACTTCCTGCTCTCCTTTTTCTCATCCACCTCTTCTCCTCTTCCTTTCCTCCTTTGTAAGTAGTCATTTACTTTAAAGTGGTGTGTGTGTGTGTGTGTGTGTCTGTTTGTGTGTGTCTGTGTGTGTGTTGGATGTGTGATTGCCCTGCACTGCCTACTTCATACTGGGTGTGATCTTAAATTGACATTCCTTGACAAAAATACTGCAACACATAATCTGTAGCTTAGAATCGGGTTCAATTAGCTTACTTAAGAGTTCATTTTTGCCTTACCTGCGCTTATGCCTTGAGCAGCAGGCGTCGGACATGCTCACGCTCTATGAAGTCCATCACATCAGGGGCTATGCTGTAGATCTCTCGTGTTCTTAATTGGACTGGTGATGCATGTCCCATTAATTTCACTATGATGTCTTCAACTGGGCAGAAACAGACATCCTTCGTGAGAAGCTTAGGCTGATACTTTGCTGTTGGACCATGGGGATGCAGAAACTCCATGGGGATGCAGAAACTCCACTTTCACATCTTGATGCTCAGTATCCACAGCAATGGTCTTGGCTAGCCACCAGTGGTCATCATATACTACTGCTAGCCAGTCTCCATCATTAAGGTTGCTAACAGTCGTTACTGTCACAGTACCCTCAGGACCTTTCAGAGGCTCCTCATCCAACTCCTCCTCCATCACATCTTCCACTTCCATCTCCCCTCCCACCTCTTTTTCCATCTCCTCCAACAACATGGCCAAAGGTCTTTTCTTCCCTGCCCTCCTTGTATCACTCTGCTGTTCCTCTGAGTAGCCATGGAAATAGAAGGTAGCTGGGCAGAAGCACTGGCAAACTAACATCTTGCTGCAAAAGCAGGATAGTTGTCTGTGCTGGATCCTGTTCTCATGTGGGATGACCTGGTGTATTTGTCTGGTTGAGGGAACCTGTTTGAGAGGATGCATGAGAAGTGTATCGTATCTTTGCATGTCTTCTTCTGCAATGTGGTACAGCTGAATGCTCTTCAGACAGTTTGAGACCTTTTCAAAGAATGTGTGTCCATCTGTCACATCATTTCCTCTCAGGACCAGGTTGTCAGCTGTTCTTTTCACTGTTCCGCCAATGCCGTCTGGTGCGCCCTTACCATGGGAAGCGGGGAAGAAGTTCCATGTTGCTCTTTCAAACCCAAGTATAGGGGGGATACAAGACGGAAGGAAAAAATTCTTCTTGTTCTTATACTGTTTACTTGGACCATCAGACCAAAAGTGCACGGTGGTAACCTGTGGATATCTCGTTTTGATATATTTTAGGACTGGATCCATGTGTGTCCAGATTGCTGCAGCATCCTGTCTCTTTGACTCTGAAAGTGTGCAAAACCCTGCCTTTCCACCCTTAATGTAATACATTCCGGTATGTAGCGTTATCTGTGGCAGATTTTGTCCAAAGTGGCAGGCCTGTACTTCAGATTGATACTTGCATCTCCAGGATTCTGAAAAGTCAACGTGAACAATTGCTGTACTTTCTTCACAAGTCTCAATTGTGTTTCTGTATGCTTTTGACTGGTTTTGCACTAAACACACTTTGTGTTGTGGTTTCATTTCTGAGTATTTGCTCATAGAGTTTGATGAGCTCTGAAAGACTGCCACTGTGTTGGACGAGTTTAGTGTTGATGTGGATTCCATTGACTGTGTCTTCTTGAACTCTCTCCCACTGCTTCCACTGAACATGGATTTTGTCTTGCTCTTGGGTTGTAACTGTACCTTTGTTTAGACATCGTGAGCATGTGCGAAGAAGGCAGGCCTCACTTGCTGGAGAGCAACAAACTAATTGAAAACTCTCATCCAGTTTGTTTGACTTCACAACACCAGATGTTCTAAGGACCTCAAGCATTAAGTGCGCATTTTCATGCTTTTGACACAGACATGTCTTCCGATCAGATGCTTTAGGTGCTGTAATATAGAATGGCTTCAGAGTACAGAAAGAAGAATAGCTCAGCTTCACAGTGGGGTTCCTAATCAGGAAATCAGTGTGGAGGTTGATCATGGAGTCTGCCAGGATCATTCTCTGCTGCTTTATCTTATTCCTAGTGATAGTGTCAGTCTTATCAGTGGTCACACGTGCAGAGTTCAGGAAGAAATCCTTAACAGTCTCTGTTATACCCTTTAGGAATGTTGGCTTTTTCTTTGTCTGTTTCTTTCCTCTCATTAACTTGTAGGTTATCCCAAACTCGTGGATTTGGTGAAGGAGACGATACTTTTTGAGAATCTTGCCTGATGACACACTTAGTGCTGGTTCCTGACGCCGTGGCCCAGGAATTTGTTTGTTTTTCTTTAGCTCTCTTCTAAGGATTTTGTGGAATAGAAGGGCTTTCTTGATTTTTGGATTCCTAATGTTGCTTCCTGATAGCATCTTCTTTGTTTCTGTGCCTGGGGAGTCAAGTGGTGTTTTATTTGTAGCGTTTCTTCTTCGACATATTTTTTTTCTCGCTTTGTTACCTTCTTAAGCTTCTCTTTCAAAGTTTTTATTTCTCTTGAATGCCTTTTTCTCGTTTTACTTCTCTCCCTTTCCTGTCTGAGAGACTGTCTGCTGTGTCTGACATTGTATTCTTGAATATTCTGATCTTGCGGACTATCTGGAGGGGTGTGTGCCTCCAGTACTGCATCTTCATTGGATCTTTTCTGTCTGGACCTTTTCTGTGCCTCTCTCCAAAACTTTCTCCAATTCCTCTTTGCCCTGTCTCCCATCTCGTCTATTTGTATTACTTTTTTGTATTTAACTCTCTTCTTCCATCTTTGTCTTTCCTTCTCTTGCATAGCATGCTTGCTCTCTTGGTCACTGTTTAAATTTTCTCTTCTCTTTCGTTGGTACTCTCTATTTCTTCTCCTTTGCTCCTCAACTGACAATTTCTGTCCAGCCATGCTTTCCTACAATACAAATTGAAATAATGACACATGTACTTGAAAGACTATAGAATAAGATTTTTATTTACTTGACATGATTGATTGACTGATGGATGAATGGATGGATGTAAAATCCTCAAGGTGCGGTATGTAGTTTTCATAACCAGATGTTGTTAAAATCTACACACTGGCTTCTCATCTCTCTATCTCTACATATATAAATATATATATTAAAGTGCTGGGAAAGTTACACATTACACAATAATAAGCAGACCACTGCCTCCCCATTCTCTACAAGTCAGGTGGGTATGGTTAAATAATGTGATGCATGCTATGTACTTGCATTTATGTGTAAATAAAACCCTGAAATAACATTTTAACCCTTCACTATATTCACAAATAATATTATATTTGCACATTAAGAGGTTATTGGTGGATTTGTCAACTCCGTCAGCTTACAGGTCAACTCCATCAGACATAGAACCTGACGGAGTTGACGTCTGACGGAGTTGACGTAAGGGCATGTATTTTCCCGCCAAAACATGTATTGTACACTGCAGCTAGCTAGTTTTTCCTCTGTTGCTAGCTGTCCCAATAACCTCACTAAAATGCTTAAATTCAATCCACTATGGTTTAAAAAAGTATCTTAACAGAAAGATGGTATTGACATGGTGCAGCTGTGACCATAGGAATATTGACATTGTTTGTCTAAAATATCAAAAAATGTAAAACATACCAGAGCATGTGTTGTAGTCTTGCATTCACCACAGGCAGGGAGATGAAAAGGGGTCCTCAGGGATATAGCTGACCATGCTATTTCCTGATTTAATGAGATTTATGAAAAAATCTGACGGAGTTGACAGAAACTGAGGACACAACTTTAATAGGCAGATTTTTGTGGAAAATATTGTTTGACGTTCACTTCATGCATTGTTTTTTATATTTATAACACTTCTTTTTTATTTGATGTATATGTTTTCACAATTGTAGAGCTTTTTTAAAGTTTTATGGGATGGTTAATATTGTGACCTCTTGCTGAGGACAAGTGCAATAACATGGGCCTTCTAACCACAGACCATACATTTAAACAAATTTTCCCCAAAAGGAAAAAAAAACTATATTCTAAATATCACATAGGTATATACAATTCCTTTAGATTTAACTTTGTAAGTATGTCAATCATGATGAATTTCTTCATTTTTGATGTAAATTAGACTTTTCTATGTGGGACATGTTTTGTCCCGACTCTCAAGAATCAGTGAGTGCTTATGGGCACCCCTCATAGGGATGAGCACCATAGGGTGGGCCTGTATGTGGGGGTGGCTGCTGGGACATTTGTTTCACCTTCTGTCTTGCCAGGATAACAAAGTCTGTAATAACAAAAATAGATTTTAACATTCACTTTTTCCAATACAAAATTATCAGAGCAATTTGATTCTGATGTTTTCCTTGGGGTCAATTTTATTCCACCTAAAGAATTTCAGGGAAATCACCCAGAAGAAAATAATAATAATTGACAATTAAACTGAGAACTTTGAGTTGCATGACCTATAACACATGATGAATGAGCAAACTATAATAAAATATAATACAATTAATCTTTGCAGAAGTCAAAGTGTTTGTTTAAGAAAACTCTTTCTCTCTCTGTATACTGTATATATTCTCTCAGAACACCCATTCTACCTCTTCATCCAGCCACTGGCTTTATACATTAAACATACACCTAACTCTCATTGGTTTCCCATTAACACAAACACAAATGCCTAAATGTTGCTGTTTTCTGTCTTTCGCTCCCTTTCTGGCACTCTCTCACTCTCCCTCTCTCTCTGTCACACACACACACACACACACACACACACATACCTACTTAACCCCCCAACGAGGACGTATGACTGAACACCCTACCTTTGGGTACACCCCTTTCAGAAGGGTCTAGAGACAAAAGAAAGATATGACTACACTACTGGTGAAGCCCTCAGTACAAACATCACTTGATATTTAGGATTAAAGGCTTTTTTACAGACCTGACATTTTGCCTTCACTTTGGGGACAGTATTTTTTATGTCCATTTTGGGGACAAACACAAACTCGGATCAAGTGAAACTTTGAGGACTATGGTGATACACAAACTCTGGTTATGTTATACTGTTAGGACTTTGAGATGATACACACGATTCAACCCAATAAGAAACAGAAATACAATCCTGGGTTCAAATATTGGTTAGACCAAGTGATAAAGGTGTGAAAGTAACTTTTGTGAATTCTGTTAGTGTTTTATTAGTTTACCTGGAACGGAAATGTTATAGATTAAGATTATAGGACTGAACTTGATTTCTATATTCAAAATCAAGCCTCTCTATACCAGAGGATCATGCCATAACCATTACCTGCATCTCTTTAGTTCATTTAGTATTTAAATGTAATTCTAAAGCTTTAACACCATCCCTGAAACATATTACCTATTTTTTCCTCACTAAATTGCATTTGCCTGCTCACTGGAGTCCTAAAACACGAAGACATTATTATCTGTAATGTGATGAATTGATAAAGCTGTACACAAATACAAATCTAAAACTTCTAGTCTCATGTTTGGATTTCTAAGATACTGCCTATACACAACCTCCAATGAAATGACACTTTGGGGACTCTGGCTATACACAAACTCCAATGAAATGACACTTTGGGGACTCTGGCTATACACAATCTCCAATGAAATGACACTTTGGGGACTCTGGCTATACACAATCTCCAATGAAATGACACTTTGGGGACTCTGGCTATACACAATCTCCAATGAAATGACACTTTGGGGACTCTGGCTATACACAATCTCCAATGAAATGACACTTTGGGGACTCTGGCTATACACAATCTCCAATGAAATGACACTTTGGGGACTCTGGCTATACACAATCTCCAATGAAATAACACTTTGGGGACTCTGGCTATACACAATCTCCAATGAAATGACACTTTGGGGACTCTGGCTATACACAATCTCCAATGAAATGACACTTTGGGGACTCTGGCTATACACAATCTCCAATGAAATAACACTTTGGGGACTCTGGCTATACACAATCTCCAATGAAATGACACTTTGGGGACTCTGGCTATACACAAACTCCAATGAAATGACACTTTGGGGACTCTGGCTATACACAAACTCCAATGAAATGACACTTTGGGGACTCTGGCTATACACAATCTCCAATGAAATGACACTTTGGGGACTCTGGCTATACACAATCTCCAATGAAATAACACTTTGGGGACTCTGGCTATACACAACCTCCAATGAAATGACACTTTGGGGACTCTGGCTATACACAATCTCCAATGAAATGACACTTTGGGGACTCTGGCTATACACAAACTCCAATGAAATGACACTTTGGGGACCGGCTATACACAATCTCCAATGAAATAACACTTTGGGGACTCTGGCTATACACAATCTCCAATGAAATAACACTTTGGGGACTCTGGCTATACACAATCTCCAATGAAATAACACTTTGGGGACTCTGGCTATACACAATCTCCAATGAAATAACACTTTGGGGACTCTGGCTATACACAATCTCCAATGAAATAACACTTTGGGGACTCTGGCTATACACAATCTCCAATGAAATAACACTTTGGGGACTCTGGCTTATACACAATCTCCAATGAAATAACACTTTGGGGACTCTGGCTATACACAATCTCCAATGAAATAACACTTTGGGGACTCTGGCTATACACAATCTCCAATGAAATAACACTTTGGGGACTCTGGCTATACACAATCTCCAATGAAATAACACTTTGGGGACTCTGGCTATACACAATCTCCAATGAAATAACACTTTGGGGACTCTGGCTATACACAATCTCCAATGAAATAACACTTTGGGGACTCTGGCTATACACAATCTCCAATGAAATAACACTTTGGGGACTCTGGCTATACACAATCTCCAATGAAATGACACTTTGGGGACTCTGGCTATACACAATCTCCAATGAAATAACACTTTGGGGACTCTGGCTATACACAATCTCCAATGAAATAACACTTTGGGGACTCTGGGGACACTTGGGTAAAAGCACCAACTAATCAATATTGTTTATACATTTAAAAAAAAGTATAAGCTGTTATGACATCCAGGCCATTTCTTCAACATTTCTTTAATACATGCTTTATATATCCTGTTGCTTGAACACAACAACCTTGTAGAAATAACACTTGCAGATGTATTAAACAGCACTCATTATTAAGACAGTAGAACAGAGAGAAATATAAAATAATAAGATGACTAGAGTAATTTAAATAATCTAGACATTGAAAATCTTAACTTGGCAGCACTTCTCTTTTTAGTTTCATAACTCCCATTTTTCCCTCTTAACTATCGTTCCTCCCTCTTCCTTCCTTTATAATTTTGCTCATCACTCACTCCATCTTTCTTCCTCTACTTTCGCTCTTCTATATTTCTTCCCCTTCTTTCGCTCCTCCATCTTTCTTCCCCTTCTTTCGCTCCTCCATCTTTCTTCCTCTACTTTCGCTCTTCTATCTTTCTTTCCCTACTTTCGCTCTTGCATCTATCTTCCACTACTTTCGCTCTTCCATCTTTCTTCCTCTACTTTCGCTCTTCTATATTTCTTCCCCTTCTTTCGCTCCTCCATCTTTCTTCCCCTTCTTTCGCTCCTCCATCTTTCTTCCTCTACTTTTGCTCTTCTATCTTTCTTTCCCTACTTTCGCTCTTGCATCTATCTTCCACTACTTTCGCTCTTCCATCTTTCTTCCTCTACTTTCGCTCTTCTATCTTTCTTCCACTACTTTCGCTCTTCCATCTTTCTTCCTCTACTTTTGTTTCTCCATCTTTCTTCCTTAACCATCATTCCTTCCTCTTTCTTCCTCTACTTTCGCTCTTCAATCTTTCTTCCCCTACTTTCGCTCTTCCATCTTTCTTCCTCTACTTTCGCTCTTCTACATTTCTTCCCCTTCTTTCGCTCCTCCATCTTTCTTCCCCTTCTTTCGCTCCTCCATCTTTCTTCCTCTACTTTCGCTCTTCTATCTTTCTTCCACTACTTTCGCTCTTCCATCTTTCTTCCTCTACTTTTGTTTCTCCATCTTTCTTCCTTAACCATCATTCCTTCCTCTTTCTTCCTCTACTTTCGCTCTTCCATCTTTCTTCCCCTACTTTCGCTCTTGCATCTTTCTTCCTCTACTTTCGCTCCTACATCTTGCTTCCCCTACTTTCGCTCCTCCATCTTGCTTCCCCTACTTTCGCTCCTCCATCTTTCTTCCCCTACTTTGGCTCCTCCTCCGTCTTTCTTTCTTTACTATCGTTCCTCCACCTTTCTTCCTTTACTATCATTCCTCCATCTTTCATCCTTTACTATCATTCCTCCATCTTTCTTCCTCTACTTTCGCTCTTGCATCTTTATTCCTCTACTTTCGCTCCTACATCTTTCTTCCTCTACTTTCGCTCCTCCATCTTGCTTCCCCTACTTTGGCTCCTCCATCTTTCTTCCTTTACTATCATTCCTCCATCTTTCATCCTTTACTATCATTCCTCCATCTTTCTTCCTCTACTTTCGCTCTTGCATCTTTATTCCTCTACTTTCGCTCCTACATCTTTCTTCCTCTACTTTCGCACCTACATCTTTTTTCCTTTACTATCGTTCCTCCATCTCTCTTCCTCTACTTTCGGTCTACCATCTTTCTTCTCCTTCTTTCGCTCCTCCATCTTTCTTCTCCTACTTTCGCTCCTCCATCTTTCTTCTCCTACTTTTGCTCCTCCATCTTTCTTCCCCTTCTTTCGCTCCTTCATCTTTCTTCCCCTACTTTCTTCCTCTACTTTCGATCCTCCATCTTTTTTCCTCTACTTCAATTCTCTTTAAGATATTCTTGTCTACTTAAAGAACTCCAATTAATAAAGAAATTAACTATATTGCACAAAAGTGCACATTAGGGTTACTCTTAAAGAAAACATGTAAACAGGAACACTATAATGAAAATAATGAAAATCAAAACCATGAAAAGATTATCAGTGCTTGTCTTCGATGCACTATATTCTCATAATTGACTATATTAATATTACCTTCAAAGGGATTGTGCTTTTAATTTTACCTCAACATTTTCTATTTTCTCTACAGTAAAACCAATCAAGTATTCTACATTCCACCCTTTCTTTTCAAAGTCGTGATCCTGTTTCGCACATAATTCTTCACTCCAGTCCATGTGCGTTCCTTTAAGGCTTCTGGCTCTGCCTGAATGCATCTCTCACAGTCTTGCTTACCAGGAACTCTGCATGTCTGTATGAAGTTCATCATGTGTTTTTCAACTGCTTTTACCTCAGCGTTCTCCCATTTTCTTTTTGGAAGGATTGATGATCCTAAAAAAATGAAAATGCTCATCACAACTAAAGTCAATGATTAATGAGTAATACCCAACACTTTCTTGTGTAGATATTTTTTAGTTACTCGGTTAATGCTTTGCTGTGGTTCGCAGAATTTTGTACCTTCATCCTTTTGTGAGACACATGCTTGGTCAGTGTCTGCTGGTGCTGTTGTCTCAGGAATGTCACTGCATCTTGCTGCATCCACTTCCTCCTCATCACTTGATATGGAATCATCTGGTTCCTCAACTCGCTCTACAACAATAGGAAATGTATTAAGTGTATTTAATTTGTGAAATATGATGACAAACACTGTAAATATGGACTGACATTTTAGCCTTATTCCAATTATAACCATACCATTTGGGTCGATTTCAATATCATCAAGCCTCTTTCCTTTGAAGTTGGACAGTGTTCCTTTCTCCATTGCCATCAAGACTTTACTCATTTTTGCCAGCTGCAATGTCCCCTCCGGTAACCGGTAATACTGTCTGTGGACTCTGATATCGTGACCGAGGAAATCAGCCAGCTGGTCAGCTTCATTCTCATCAAGGTTAAGAACCTTTGACATGGTTGCTATATGCTTCCTGAGCTTGGTTGATGAGAGAGCTTCGGGATTCTTAATGCCACATTCATGAGCAGCTCTACGTATGCACTCTCCTCCTCTGTAAGCAGACATTGCTCCAGATCTAGCAAACATAAAGGGATTCTGAGCTGGAACACCACAAACCTCACGTGTTTCAACAAGTAGCTCCATGGCAGAAACCAATGAAGGCTTGAGGAGCACAGGAACCTTTCTCCCCCGTTTACCACGGATTTCTACTCTGGTGAAGTGGTTACACAGCTTCCTCTCAAACTCAGAAAGACAGATGGCTATGTCTTCATGTAACTCAGAAGAATCCCGGCTTTGAAAAGCGGACAAAAGCATCCGTGACACTTCACCTTCTCTTCGTCTGTTGAAAAGGATGACTTGGGACAGTGTGACTTTGGCAAGAGCAGCATAGTTTTCTGCAGACTTACTGTTTCTGAGTTTATTAAGGAACTCATCATGTTTTTTCTCTAGATGTGCATGCAGAACTTTGACATCCTGAGTGAAAGGAATGATCTGTGGTGCATTCCACTTTGCTTCTTTCAATGTAGTTATAGCACCAGCAGAAATGTATTCATTCCACCTTGCTTGGTGTACTTTTCTGAAGTCTCGAGCACACTCTGCACGCTCATGGTCTCCATTCATCATAGCATTGCTCTCAATAATGCTACAGATTTTGTTTAAGGAATGTCCGAGTTTGAGAGCTAAAGAGGGAATGCGGTAGGAGTTTGTCTCTTCGTCAAAGCCAGACACAACTTTCACAGCTAATATGACATGTTTGAAGTTTGCTGGTATGATAAAGTCTGCCATTGTTCGCAGTGGAGTAATCTTTCTTGCTTCAAGAAGAAGTCTGCCAACTTCTCTCATCTTTTGTCTGATGTAGTCATGTTTGGTCACATCAGATCCCATCCTGTTGAACATGTACTCTCCCAGTTGCAAGATGCACGTGTCGCTGTGAATTGTGCGTGAAACATCATCATAGTTCATGAAGGAAAGTATTTTCTTGAAGGCTTTGCTAACCTCTAAGCCTACTGGTGTTTTTAGAGCACAGAGAGATCGAACTCTTTTTCTGCCTTCATCATTTTTAGGTTTGAGTGGACAGTTTTTGATATGTTTCCAAAGGCTATGCTTGTTGTAAAGCCCTTGGCAATAAACACAGTGAATAAAATCTTTGGTGTTTTTGCTCTCTTTGGGGCGGTAACAAGCAATCATCTCACCATGTCCTTTTCTCACCACATCTGTGTTGTGGGCAAAGTTTCCCTTTTTTCTAAGAAGGTTTAACTGGACTCGCCTTTGTTTAGAATGTTTTGGAAATGCTACAGCCTTTGCGACCTCTACCTCATTTTGATGGACAAACTCGAGATGTCTTGCCAATTTTGAATAGGGCTTAGAACAATAGATGCAGTACTGTTTTTTGTTATATGATTTGCAGTCCTTCTTTGGTGATGGCATTGCCTGAACAAATGTCCTTTTGTGAGGTGACGTGTCTGTCTCTTTAGTTTGGCATTTCATCCTTTTAGATGACACTTTTGTCATACGTCTCTCAGATGAACCCCCTGCCACTGAACAGCTTTCAGAGATGTCATGTTCAGAAGCACTACCATCTGATTCATCAGAGCTGATTTGGGGTACGTAATCCACATCACTGTAGTCCGAAAGGTCTGAATCATTTAAGGCACTTCCAGAATACTAAATGAGAGAATTTCACACTTAAATCAAATCATACACAAAACTAATGTATTCTTTAATCAAATGTTTAAACGTGCATAATGGTATAGACGGCTACCAGTATTTAAATTATTTAGCATACAACAGTACCTGTCTTTTTCTTGATGGCCTTAAGTGCATCTGGAAGAGAAGAAAAACCAATAAACAAATAATACAGCATGTGCAATGATCATTCACCAACCAACAAAATGAACACTGCTTATTAAAAACTTGTTGTAGTACTATAAATCTAAAACAATAGATATGTATGCCCTTAGCTTATATCAGAACCCACAACAAAAGCATACCTGGATGTTATTTAACACTACTGTGGTTTTAAGGTGTGCAAGTAAATTCATGCAGATGCAATTTTGTCCTGACAGTGCTAAACTGTTTAAAGTCACAATAATGCTGATGTTCATTTTACAGATACAGATCCTTCACTAATCTCCTTTACTCACCTCCCTAAGTGAGAGTGTCTTAGACACCTGTGATAACGACATCACAGATGTGGATGCATGACAGGGCAGACTGTCAGCTGATGAGGGCTGAAAAGGAGAGGAAGATGCTGTGGCCATTTTAAGGTCAGGTGATGAGGGCTGAAAAGGAGAGGAAGATGCTGTGGCCATTTTAAGGTCAGGTGATGAGGGCTGAACAGAAGAGGAAGATGCTGTGGCCATTTTAAGGTCAGGTGATGAGGGCTGAACAGGAGAGGAAGATGCTGTGGCCATTTTAAGGTCAGGTGATGAGGGCTGAACAGGAGAGGAAGATGCTGTGGCCATTTTAAGGTCAGGTGATGAGGGCTGAACAGGAGAGGAAGATGCTGTGGCCATTTTAAGGTCAGGTGATGAGGGCTGAACAGGAGAGGAAGATGCTGTGGCCATTTTAAGGTCAGGTGATGAGGGCTGAACAGGAGAGGAAGATGCTGTGGCCATTTTAAGGTCAGGTGATGAGGGCTGAACAGGAGAGGAAGATGCTGTGGCCATTTTAAGGTCAGGTGATGAGGGCTGAACAGGAGAGGAAGATGCTGTGGCCATTTTAAGGTCAGGTGATGAGGGCTGAACAGGAGAGGAAGATGCTGTGGCCATTTTAAGGTCAGGTGATGAGGGCTGAACAGGAGAGGAAGATGCTGTGGCCATTTTAAGGTCAGGTGAGGGTAATGGTGGCAGCAATAGGCCTGAGGGTGGTATGTCCTTTACAGAGGTCACCGGACTACAGGATCCTAAAGAGGATCCAGGTGTGCATGCTACAGAGAATGCCTACAAATAAAATTTGAATAAAATTATAATCGCAAAAGGATGAAGAAACATAAATAATCAATTCTGTATTAAGTAACATGATGATCATGTTCACATAATACCCACCATGCAATCTTCACGTGTGGCAGTCTTTTTGTGTTTCTTTTCTAATTCTGCTCTACCAAAGAGCTTCAAGCTATTGTTGTGGTGTTCTCGTAGTTTGGCTAGTCTTGACTGAAACCGCTCCTGCGTATATATATATATATATTTTTTTTTTTTTATTGAAATGAGTAAAATGTACATGAACAATAATGAAAGCTGTGACACCCAAACACATTAGACAAAACACCACAGAAGTAAACAAAAAGTAAATGTAATGGTTTGTTCACTTGGATATACAGTTGTGCTCAAAAGTTTACATACCCCTTTGCAGAATCTGGAAAAAGCTGAAGCTTTTGGAAAAATAAGAGGATTTTTGAAAATGAAGGTTTATTTTTAAGTTTATTTTTGTGATGAGTCCTGCCCTGAGCAAGTTATTTCACTAAAGAAATATTAACATTAAGTTCACACTAAAGAATAATAACAGATTTTCTGTACCCTAGGGCAAAAGTTTACACGCCCCTGGTTCTTAATACTGTATGATGTTACCTAAACAATCAATGAGAGTTTTGATGTTTAGTCATAGTTGTTTAAGGGTTTCTTGTTGTCATGAGTCATTAGACTGTCCACTGATCTTCAAAACAATCACCCAGGTCCTCCACAATCTGCTTTTTCAGCATTTCTGGATATTTGATACATGTCCAGCAGTAACTACTGTATGATGTTGAGATAACTCTTTCTACAATTTTTCCAAAAGCTTCAGCTTTTTCCAGATTCTGCAAAGGGGTATGTAAACTTTTGAGCACAACTGAACATCACGATATGGAAATAAAGACAATCGCTGCTTTTGTTTCATGTGTGCAAGTCTTTGGACATGTTATAGATACAGACACAGGAATCTTAGTCTTTTAGCTCATTTCCACTGAGCGGTACAGTACAGAATGGTGCAGAATCATTTCCGTTGCTACTGTCAGAATTTGTGAATCGTACCAAAAAAGCGAACCATAACGTACCACTTTTTGGGACTCTTTCGTAAGGTTACCTAGCACAGTAGTACGGTACCTAATGGGTGGAGCTAGACTCACTGCAGAATGCTGATTGGTTTACAGAGAACCGTAACTTGCACATGCTACAAGGGGAACGAGAACACAGGAAGCGCCATTTTCTTTCTGGCATACACCATGCCTACCAAGTAAGGGTACTGTTGGCAGTGAAAATGCAAGCCTGATTACCCGTGCTGAATTGTACTGAACTGTATCAAACCGTACCGCTCAGTGGAAACGAACCAGTTTGTTTTAAGTAAACTTACCGCTTTCTGTGAACCCAAACCACTGAGACTGGATTCTGTGGCCTGATCAAAGAAATATAAGAACACAATATAAATATATGATAAGAGAATAGCAAGGGATGAAAATGTTTTTTAAAAAAATTAACATTTAATTTAACCTTCTCTCGCCAAGGCCAATCTGAGTGTCCATAGCTGTAAGTAATTTCTTCTCCTGGTTTAATGTCTCGGACAGCAAAAAGACACAGATGAGGTTGCTGGTTCACTTCAACTGTTTTTATTTTACAAGTAGGATTTTTGTGCTCGTCATTGACCAGTCTTCCCAAAGATCCATCTTCCTCAGATGCATCCATGCTATAAATAAATCAAATCCCATTAAGAATAAGTGACTGACAACACTTGTTCAATACTTGTTTTTCTTTTCACATTTACACCTAAAGAGCGAGTAGCTAGTACAAGTCTATATAAACACAAATGGGTCTGGTGAAAAACAAACCAATACCGAATGCACGGTTGCCCTTAACCCTGTGCTCGAGCACAAATGTCTCCACTTGTCTTGTGGCTTGCATTCTCACTGTACTTTACAATCTTAACCCGAGACCCTGTTCAGATTATGATGCAACTATTTTGTAGTAAACAGAGAAAGCACTCTCGTTCACCACAATAGAGTTCATCATAATGCTAAGTTTGTAAGTTTGATAAGATCAGCATTTCATATTAAAGTAACTCCTGCGACAACATCATAAAGCCAATCATTTCGGCAGTGATGCATGATGTCTCAAAGGCTCATTTCAAACCAGTATAACTTTCTTGCACTAAACAAACAAGATTTTTTACAGAATGTGGTTAACTGGCACAGATGGACTTGTGACAATAAGTGAATGTTTCGGTTTTCAATATTCTTCTAAAATCTCTTCTTTTGGGTTCTGCAGAGGAAAGTCATACACGTTTGAAATGACAAGAGGGTGAGCAAATGATGACAGAATTTTTACTTTTGGGTGAACTGGCACTTTAACAGTGACAGTTGAAGCTAAAGGAAGAATTTAAACCGTTGCATAAATCAGACTACTCCATCCGTGCTCAAACCCAACTACACCGTGACCGAACCCACCTCTTCAACCAGGCCAATGCACAGTCGAGGCTCACACTATTCAAACGTACCAGACTTTGGGGGGGTCAAAAATGCTCATTCAAGGTTCAATTAATTCCAAAATATTAAATCCATTATTTTTTTAAATCCTGGCTTTTATAAACTTGCTTGTGCTTCTTCTAAACCACACAGTTCAGGAAACTTGCCTACAAATTATATTTGTTTAGATCAATTGGTATAAGCACTAAAACATGATTACACAAAGCAGTCATTAAATAAAAGATAATATTTTAGACCATTTAAAATAAAAACCATTCATTTTGTCAACTACCCCTTTAAAGTAAAGGGACCTACTCACATTGTCCCAATCGAACACCCTGAAGCATGTTTGACACCTTAAGCCTGGTTTGATTGACTAGTGGGAGTGCTTGCAACCGTGCCACTTGCCTGGTTGGAAGAGTTTGGCTGGAGCACAGTTTGGTTTGGAAAGGGGACAGTATGAACGCAAATCATGCCAGAGAACGCAACAGAAAGCATGTCACTGTAGCCAAAACTTTCCTTATATTTTACAGAATGCAGGACTTACGCGAGGAAAAGCCGTTTAGTTTTGGTTTTAAATAAGGTGGTTTGGTTGAACAACGTTCAAACACATAAACAGGCAAATTGGTTTAATAATTTGTAAATATAACGTCATTGAAGTCATTAAAAGGAATATTATGTCATATTAATCTGTAGCTCTCAAAATGATTTGCAGCATCCGGGTCACATGGAGTTTTTAGTTTTGAAGCTGTTGTTATTGGAAAATAACAACACTTGGAATGTCGCAACTGGCCAATCAGAATCAAGCATCAATGAGACGTGTAATAAGATATTTTAGCATCCCTACTACATCAAGCCACCAATTCTATACTCACCACCAATGTTTGCCATGCCACTGAAAATCAAACAAGAATGTGCTCTCAACTTCACTGCAGTGTTCAGATCGAGCAAGACTCTCCTCCGAAGTCAGAAGTTCACTTCTGTATTCAACAATAAAATCACCTCTGAAAAAGGCTTCAGTGGTGAAAACTCCACGTCCTAAAGAGAAAAATAGATTAAGTTCAGAGATTCTTTTAAAGTGAGCTATTATTGAAACTATCACAAAATATTGAATTAAAATATTTATTTAGTAGCCATGCTAAAATAAAAAATAGCTGTATTCATATCCAAACACCCACACAAACATTATTATCGCTATATTTTGTTAAATTTGACTGCATTAGACTATACTGGGCAACCTGTGGACCTCATATTAAATGTTTATTAAACTGAATGTGAATTATTCAATGTGAAATTTATCTTACCTTTATATTTATTGATAAATTTATTTTCCAGCCCCGGCTTGTCTGTTTTGCAGGCAATGTGATGCTTAGCATCCTGAAGTGGTGTCATGCGTCTTCTTTTTTTTGATGTTGTCAGCATGGTGAGTGCTGGTGCCAATATTGATACAATGACTGAAATTAAATATTATTTATACATTAACAGTATAATCAAGCATATGTCCCACTAAAACAAGCAACACAGTTAAGTAGACAATGGAAGAGATTTTTAAAGCAGAATTGAGTTCTAGCTCAAAATGTAGAGGATTTCTATCTTAAGTCTACATAATACCCTCCAAACACTATGCAAATTATTAAAATATTACAGAAATCTCTGCAATTTCCACCACTAACTGGATGATAATAATACTGATATCACTAAACATTAAACATTTATGCACAAGCATATTACAGCAATTTTACAACACTTAAGGTTTTGTTTTTTTCATAACCTGTATTTAAAAATATGTATACGATTAATTAGCCTAAATGCAATTATAAGAAGCATATGCTTACAACACAGGTGGACCCGGGAATGATCATTAACTTACCAATTGTTTTATTCGTTTTAAGATTGTAAAGTATGGATAACTTAATCTTACGAATTATATTTACTTTAACAAAATGATATTAATGCTGACCATGATTATTCCTAAGCAATTAATATTGTTATTACACAAATAATCCAATGAGGTGAAAAGTGCCATACCATCGAAACATTTACAAAACCCTTAACATCTTATATATTTATTGACAAAACTCAAACACCACTCGATTTATTATTTTGCAATTTGGTCGTAAATCGTAGGTCAAAACTCACCTTGGTCCTTAAATCGCTGCGTAGGTCTCTCTCTCTTCGCGGGAAATAGTGGAAAATGAGGTGATATCACGTGTCTGCATTTCGCGCGAAACCTGTCCGTCGTTGCTTATTTGGGTACGCAAATGACGTTCTTACGTTTGTTACGATCGCGTGAGTCACGTGCTAAGAAATGCTCCAAAATACAGTGGGAAAAAAACAATCACTTCATAACCCTTTTCATAATAATGAATTTATCGTCCTAATGCAGTTAAGCGATGTCATAAAAGAGCGAATATATCTCACGCTCTGAATTTGTCTTTCGCAGTTTTCATCTTCCTGCTCCGCTGCGCAGACGAACAACATATAACATGGAGTATCGCGAGTATTCTCATTCCCGAGTTTACGAAACTGTTTGATCTCGCGTTGTTCTGACGCCATTATATGTTCGCTCTGAGCAGCGCCGATTGAAGTCGAACACTCCATGTGTTGTTGCGTCACAGCCAGTGGGTCAGAGAGATCTACCAGGCAGATGTTTTCATTTTAAATAAGTAGTTCTATATCGACTAACATATTATGCTGCATGTATATAAGTCCGTATGGAAAAATTTCCTGGAATCATAATTAACTTTCATGGTAAAACAAACCTCATTATATTAAAAAGTAGGTTATTCAAACTTTTAACCAATGTGGTTGGAACATTATTAATTCCCATCTTTTTAATAATACACTGGAAATAAACTGGCTTAATCAATTAAAACCGTTTTTATTAACGGATTGAGAGATTGGTGGCAAATTATTTATTTTGATATCTAACCCTAACCTAACCCTAAATTAAAAAACTTACACTTTCACTGTTACTTAATGGACTGTCATATGCAAGCATAACATGACCATAGATTTTACATATAGAACAATAAGAATAGGAATGGGAAATTCATGATCTTTTTTACATGATATTTTATACTATTTAATAATGGATGTTTTCTCTTTAGGTATACATGTTTAATTTAAATAAATCAAAACAATTAAGAAAGAATCCTGACACAGAATGATATCTGTCTCTTATCCGACACTCTCAGTTTAGCTCATAGAGATCCCTCATAATGAACTGATGGATTCGATCAGGTGTGCTAGATAAGAGAAAACATGCAAACTTGCAGAGCAGTGGGCACTAAAAAACACTGCACTACATGTTTATCATGGACAATTATCACTATTATCACAATCCAGATAGCACAACTCTGATTGCACACGTACTTGCTGTTTGCTCATCTGCAAAATTTCTCGGAGATGTCTGCTGTCTGACGTCATATAGAATTCTATAAGACGTCTGTAAGATGTGTATGATTTAGAATGGATGTATAACAGCACTTTCTAAGATGTTTAGCAAATGTTTTTACACAGCAGATGTTTTCCAGATCTTTACCAGACATCTTACAGATGTAACTGTGCTATCTGGGGAGGGCAGACAGTTAACCATCCCAAAAACATCTGTTGTGTAAAAACACTTGATAAATCTCTTTTAAAAAGCAATTTTAGCAGCAGACGTCTCCAAAACGTATTGCAGACGAGCAAACTGCATATTGTAGATGTCTTAGAGATGAAAATGCTGATAGCGCGTATACATCTGTCATTAATCTATTTGACGTCTATTCGATTTTTTACATCTGCAATAGACAGTTTGCTCATCTGCAATACGTCTCGGAGACGTCTGCTGTCAGATGTCACAGAGGAGACCTCTGTAACATGTTTATGATTTAGAATGGATGTAAAACTGCTCTTTCTAGGATGTTTTAACACAGCGGATGTTTCCCAGATCTCCAGATCTTTAGCAGTCATCTTACAGATGTACCTGTGCTAACTGGGACAGTTAACCATCCCAAAAACATCTTCTGTGTAAAAACACTTGATAAATCTCTTTAAAAAAGTCTCGGAGACGTCTGCTGTCAGATGTCACAGAGGAGACCTCTGTAACTTGTTTATGATTTAGAATGGAGGAAAAACTGCTCATTCTAGGATGTTTTAACACAGCGGATGTTTCCCAGATCTCCAGATCTTTAGCAGTCATCTTACAGATGTACCTGTGCTAACTGGGACAGTAAACCATCCCAAAAACATCTTCTGTGTAAAAACACTTGATAAATCTCTTTAAAAAAGTCTCGGAGACGTCTGCTGTCAGATGTCACAGAGGAGACCTCTGTAACTTGTTTATGATTTAGAATGGAGGAAAAACTGCTCATTCTAGGATGTTTTAACACAGCAGATGTTTCCCAGATCTCCAGATCTTTAGCAGTCATCTTACAGATGTACCTGTGCTATCTGGGACAGTTAACCATCCCAAAAACATCTTCTGTGTAAAAACACTTGATAAATCTCTTTAAAAAAGTCTCGGAGAAATCTGCTGTCAGATGTCACAGAGGAGACCTCTGTAACTTGTTTATGATTTAGAATGGAGGAAAAACTGCTCATTCTAGGATGTTTTAACACAGCAGATGTTTCCCAGATCTCCAGATCTTTAGCAGTCATCTTACAGATGTACCTGTGCTATCTGGGACAGTTAACCATCCCAAAAACATCTTCTGTGTAAAAACACTTGATAAATCTCTTTAAAAAAGTCTCGGAGAAATCTGCTGTCAGATGTCACAGAGGAGACCTCTGTAACTTGTTTATGATTTAGAATGGAGGAAAAACTGCTCATTCTAGGATGTTTTAACACAGCAGATGTTTCCCAGATCTCCAGATCTTTAGCAGTCATCTTACAGATGTACCTGTGCTATCTGGGATGTGTGCTATCGGGATGGCCCATAAAGCAAAATTCTAACCCCACCACCCTCCATTATAACGAAGTGTCAACCAGATTATGCAATATTATTTACAGTATGTGTAGTATTATAAAAATAATCATTAATCATGGATAATATTGCAACACCCCTAAATGACATTGAAACTGCTTTTCATTTAGTTTGGTTGTGCAGTTATACACAGCTTCAGGAAGATGTTATATAATTTATCTCACACATAATCTTGCATGTTTTTTAAATTTCATCATCTGTCAAGCAAAACGCACTTAAAACATTTACAATCTGCAACACCCATGATTTCATAAACTTAATTGATTTGTATATTTCTAACTGGAATAATTTCCTTTTCCATAATCCTTTATTAAATATACTCTTCAAAACATGAGAATAAGATCACAAACATATTGTTGATAAATTAGTTGCATATCACATCCATTAAAAGGTGTTTTTGTGAATGTTGGTGATTTAGTGTTGTGAGGTCTGGTGCTTCTGTGGTGTGGGGGGAAGGGTAACCCTCAATCAGCTCACTCATGTGGGGGAAGGGAAGCACAAACTCTTCTAACTTCACTACAGCAGACTGACTGCTTTACAATAAACTCTTTTAAATCATCTCTAAAACTTCATGTGACAGCTTGATTTGTAATACTTTAAGACGTTTTTAGTTAATAAACTAAATATAAGTTCTTATATTGTAAAAAAATAAATAATAATAATGATAAAATAAAAAACAAGACTTCAATATAAGATGATAATTTGATTATAATGACTGGCCTTAAACTCGTCTGTCTCTGTGAGGTGGGGGAGGGGCGGCAGCGCGGGCTCACTGATGTACAGAGAGAACGGCCAGATCGATTTCACTTAAGCACAAACTACAACAACTATTTCAACAAATACAAAATACAAATCCTTCGATTTGGGATCGTTTTGCACATTTCTGTTGTTTATGTATTTTATTAAACTTAAACACATTAAAATAGCATTCACTTCAACAAATGTAACCATGCAGCTCTTTTGTGAAGAAATACGTCTGCCCAGAATCGAACTGTAGACCATGAATAAACTACTGTATTCAACTTTATGCAGGAATGCGCAGACCGATCGCTTTATGACTTTGGAATCTCGCGTGAACAGGCAGCTCTGTATTCATTTAAACAATTCTCGCGGTACTGTGAAATCAACAGGTCTGCGCAGCGCGAACACGTGTATTGTTAACAAACAACAGAACTGCGCTATTCACGTAAGCTAGGGCAGGGAAGTGGGCTGCGCGCGCAACCTACACAGAGACTGAAGCGGGAGCAAAACTGCGCGTTTAAGATTCAAAGTTGGAAAACGCATCATGAGAGCTACTCAACAAAGGTTAGTCTGACTTAAACTAAATACCGAGAATTTGTTTCAAATAGCTAAATTATCTGTTAATTGTTTAATATGAAATCTTACGCAATTACTGATGACGCAGTTGGGCTCTGATAGGTCAAATGTTCAGGAGGTAAAGTTCCTATAATGGTCGTTGGGGGCGATATGGGGTTCATAATTTTCCTGGGCTCTGATTGGTCAGAATCCCCAAAGTGTGTATCTTTCCGGAAGTGCAGTTCCTCCTAGAGGGCGCTGCATTATACACAAATCAGCAGGGGGCCATACACACTTTGAGTACACAAATCACTAAAAAGTACATTTCAGGGACAAGTGAGATTTTAAGGCTGGACATCATTTTAGTGCATACTAAATGCCATTATATGGTCAAACAAATGAGGACATCAAAAAAGTCCTAAATTGTCAAGGTGGTCCTCAGTTTACTGGTGTGTACTCTGGTGAATGTCCCCAAAAGTGAGATAAGTAAACACACACACACACACACACACACACACACACACACCCCCCCCCCCCCCCCCCCCACCCCCACCCCCCCCCCCACCCCTCCCCCCCCCCTCCCCACAAATCCTTCCAACCACCCTTTTACCTCTTTTTCCGCTTTTTTAACCTCTCTTCCCCTTTTCCCCCTCTTTCCCCTTTTTTTGGTTTTATCTTAATCACCACTTTCTCAGATTCCTTCCAAAAATTTTCCAAACACATCTGACTCCATTTACTTTCCCAAATTTTTTTTTCCTTTTTATGATTTTTCGGCTCCGACTGAGCCATTAACATTTCCACTATTTTTCCCCACTGCATAGCTACCGGGGAACACCCATAAATCACACACTTCCTCTCAAATTCAGACATTCTACAAACTGATATTCAGTACACAATACACAATTAATATATACAATGTAATTATCTTTCACTATACTTTTAAAATAATATTCAATACACAATACACTCTCAATATATACAGTTTAATCGACTTTTAGCATCCCAGGGCCTGGTTACCCCGGGACGTTTTAAAAGCATTTATCCCTGTTTATTCACTTTTATCATGCCGCAAGACTTCTACTTACAGGTGTTGCAGGTGTTTAAAAGGATTTCACAATTATCTCATTTTTATCATGCCGTGGACTTTATACCAGCGGGTGTTTTAAAAATGCCTTTTAGCGTGCTACCAGGACTGGTTACCTGCAGGCGTTTTAAAAGGATTTCACAATTTGTTCTGATCAACAAATACCAACGATTTTTAATTTCTAATCAATGGTACGGATATACTTCAAACTCAGAACATAAATTTGGAATATTCAATCTGCAGAAGTTTGTTTAAACAGGTCTCTGCTCACCTTATCTTATTCTGTCGACAGTGTGTTGAAGTCAAAGTTGTCTCGTCCCTTTTTCGGTCAATCCCCAAGTTTTACAATTCTCTTTAGATGCCTCTTTCTCCAATTGCGTCCGGGGTCACCATCTGATGAACATTTCTTCAATGTTCTGCGTGTTCAGAATTGGAGAGAGGCCAGTCAAAGTAAAATCTTGAAGTTTATTGATCAGAAGATTCAAAGTACAGCTGGGTGGGTTGCCTCAGACTCAGTCTTACAAAGAACCGACCCCGAAAAAACAATTTTATAGCCTTTTTATAATATTTTATGGTGTCTTTTCTTAGTCCGGGAAGCTGATGTCCTTTCTTGGATGTGGAAGCCTGGGAACACATCCAATCCGCTTTCTCTCCTTTGTGGTGCCTCAGCCAACCAGCTCACACTGCTTTTCCCGACCATTTGTGGAGCATCACATGAAACCCCATACCTCACCAAATTCTGACGAGCTCTGCGTAATCTGATCTTTACACACACACACACATATTATTCTGGTACAGAAAGTTCACTCAAAATCAGCCCTTAACTCAACTCACACACTGGTTATATTTTCAACATATTATGCACAGTTAGTGATCAATAATGAAATCATAAAGCATATTAAATGTAAAAGCACATTTAAACCACAATAAAAATCACAATCCTTCAATACATTTGTCTTATATTGTTTCTAACTAGGATTCAAAGCTAAACTATTGTCGATTTTACTGTTTATATACTTATGTTGTTGAATTTATTATAACTGTTCTGATGTCAATGCACTTTGTGTCGGTTGTGTGGCAAACTGATGGTTGTTCTGGCATGACAGTTGTGCACTGTTGTCTTCCACACAATGTCTGTCCTCACATGTGGTTTCAAATTGGTTGAGTTTCAAATAACGAGTGTGTGTGTGTGTGTAAATCGCATTTTTCGGCAGGCCCGGGCTGTATTCATATTATGTGTTACAGGGAACCAAACAGTTTTGGGGAATGGAGTCAGATTAACATGTCCCGAGGTGATTGGTTCCAGAGGATTGAACGCCTGCCCAAGGAAGCGGAGGAGCCTGAAGAGAGAATCGACGTCACATATATTATAAATATCTGTAACCCGGAAGTGTGTTGTTCAGTTGTTCGCTCATATATATGTTGACAGGCAACCCCAGCTGGAAAGAAGCTTTTACATCTGATAATAAAATTTTACTTAAACTTATTGGGAAAAACTGTCTCTTTGACTTTTCTTCAAATTTTTGAACATGCAGTACTGAAGCGAAAAAGTCTGTCACTACTAATTCTTACCCGTTGGTATTCTCGTGGTTCCAGCAAAATGTTTTGCAATGTTTGATCCTGGACAACATCTTGTGAAGCAGATGCACGAGAATGATGTCATCTGGTTTACTAGAATGTCCATTTCTCCATTTTTCTGTCGTGATGGACTTAAGATGACATCAGTGAGTTTTATCGGAGTTCTTTAAAATAAAATATTATAATTAGTACAAGATATTTATGCATAAAGATGAAAAATATAGCAAGTGGTAGTAGTTGCATTTAATGAACATAACATTTGTGTTGTTTGTGAAATAGAAGTTGCAAAATTACTTGTCTGTTTCTGCATTTGCAAACAAGTGATGACGTTGTGTGTCAAATATCACAACGCGACTGTTCCTGCTGGCTTCTTGTAACACGGTAGTGAAGTATTTTTTTTTCCAGCACGTCCTTCCTTAATTGGTGACACATCATGGAAATATCCCTCCACTTCAATTTTTGATCGTTTCTGCATCGTTAGTTTAGCTGTTTCCAATGATTTCTGTAAAATGATAACATTGCTTTATATTCATGATTATGACATATTATACACAAGAGTAGGCCTGCACAATTAATTCTTTCTAAAATTGAAATCATGATTTGAAATTGTGATTTTCAAATTGAAAGAACTCTGATTATTTTGATTTAGAATTGTCAAATATAACAAGCATCTATTACGCAGTTTTTGAAAGTTTGCATTAAACCATAGACAGCATTGTAACACTAACGTGTTGACTGAATGTCATATAAACACCGTTTGGAAAAGATGACAGCAAGCAGCAGTTCAACTTCCCAACAAAATGTGTTTGCAGAAGAGCAAAGTCCTGCAGATGACTTTGTACCGAAACAAAAAAGCAACGTATATGTTTGGTATTATTTTGGATTTCAACTTTTTGATGTACTTTAAGGGCAAGTACTTTGAAAAACTTGCCTAATGTCTGTGTTGACCTCGTGAGGTAACACAACCAACCTGTACAGAGGTCAGCACCTACAGAGGTATTACAGAAAAATCTATGATGAATTCATAGCAAAAAAGTCCACCGAAGCTGATGAGGGCACTGTCACAACCAGCAAGACTGACATCCAAGCAAATTTCAATTTCTCAAGCATTAGAATGTGGCACCCCCTATGATAAATCTTCATGAAGTAAGGCAAAATAACAGTTGCTATAAAAAGTTAGCTGGCTAAAGATTTGGTGCGTGTATCCCAGTTTGTCTTTTTTTATTGTTGTTAAAACAATCACAACAAACCTGAATGTAGGTATTTTATTAAATACCAATAAAGTAAATTGCAATTTTGATCAGAATAATCACAATTAGATTTTTTCTCCAAATCGTGCAGCCCTACATAAGAGTGAGTAAATTTCAAATTATTAGTTTATATATGTAGTTGTCTTCTTTACATAGTTTTCAGAAAGCACTGAAATGCTAAAACCATGTTGAAAGATAACATGAATGTTTACATTTTGATATAATTCATCATTTTAGAGGCACAGTTTATTTCTATTCATTTTGGTGGGTGTAGGTTTCATGGCATGGCACCAGCAATCTTATTAAACACCACTAGATTTACTTAACGTCATAAAGTTAAGAAGTTCATTTGTTGTTGTTTTTATAATACAATAATTTAAGTGTTTAATATTCACATTAGTATGTTTCATAAATGTTGTTACCAACTGGTTAGCCAAGCCTTAAATAATGTTTTTCATTTTTTTTAATCTGGTACAACTTTTCAATTTTCTATAGGTGAAGACTAGTGGTTGTATTGTTTGGATCATATATGGATTTTTAAATTGTGATTTGGATCAGGAAAGTAGAGAAAATCCGATAACAACATTTCAAAATACTTTTTTTTAACAAAATTAGTAAATAGACTTAACAGTGGTTTCAAGAATGTGTGTGGGACATTTTTCTTTGTAAAACAAAGTAAATTAATTTCTAAATTTATATTTTAGTTTCTTAAAGATACTTGCAAAAACTTTCTCATAACAACTCCATTATGCTTGTATTAAATATGGGGAGTTTTGAGAAGTGAATGTCGTGAATGACCAGATACCAAATGATTAAATTTTGATACTGATAACCTTGTTTCTAAAATATTTTTCATCTTCCAGACTTTATCATCTATGTATAGCCTACTGTTAACACAGACAAAGTATAGCACTAACATGCAGTGAAAATCCATTTATATAGTCTTTAGATCAGATTGCAAGTTCAAGTGCGCAGTGACGTGTGATCGCGTGCCTTGCACACACAAACACTTGCAGATCTTTCTTTTCAAATGCATTGTATGATTGATCATTGTATTTAACTAATACAATAAATATTTATTAGCTTGGTAATAGTTTAGATCGAATCAAATGGAGTGTCGACTCTGTCACACCTGATGAACATTAAAACCATGTTCGGCGTGTTCAAAATTGGAGAGAGGCCAGTTAAGAAAATGTTGAAATTTATTGACCAGAAGTCTCAAACAATACAGCTGCTGGGTGGGTCCTCAGACGCAAAGTCTTACACGAAGAACCGACGTCTCACAAAGGACCGACCCAGAAAAACAAATTCACGACGTGTCTCTGGTTTCAGATGGGGGTTGGGGAAGCCTGGGACTCGTCCAATCCGCTTTCTCTCCTTTGTTTTGCCTCAGCCAACCAGCTCACACTCCTTTGCTTTCGGACCATCTGCAACACATCATATGGAAACACCCCACACCTCACCAAATTCCATGGGCTCCCTTGTGTAATCTGATCTTTACACACACACATACCATTTCCTGTGGAAAATACACTCAAATCAGCCCCTAACTCTTGGTTAACTCAACTCACACACTGGTTATATTTTCAACATAGTATGCACTAAAAAAAAAAAAAAAAATAATTAAAAATACACTAAACAACACAAAAATCATCCCCCCCCCCCCCCCCCCCCCCCCAACCACCCCCCCCCCTCCCCCCCCCCCCACCCCCCACACAAAGACTATTTTTGGGAGAGGATTTTTTTTCTCCCCCCCTATTAATCGTTACATAGTGATCTGATACAGGGAATACAACAGCATCCACATGAGACCAAAATACCTACAAATACAGCTATTGATACAACAAGTGACATTATTACTGATTTCCATTTGCCTAGTGCCTTGTCTAGCCAATCTCCAATAGGATTATTTACTCCTGAATGTTCCTTCATTTCGATAGACAAAGTTTTCAAACCTTCCAATGCCCTCGTCACTGATCCATCTGGGGCAGTATTATTAGGAATGTAAGTACAACAAAGATCACCAAACATAACACATACTCCTCCCTTTTCTGCCAACAAATGTCCAGAGCCATACGGTTCTGGATGGCCGTCAATGAGGATGGTGCTAGTTGCTCCGCTAAACCATCTACGGCATCTCTTGTCATATTTGCTAGTCTCTTCACATTATAATGAACATAATTAATCCTATCTACATTCTTGTTTGGGGTGACTGGAAAAAGAGCAGCTATTATTGGTATATTCTCAAAACCTGCTGCCACTTGGTTCGCTAGTTTATATTCATCCGGTACACCTCGTGGAATCCCTATAGCATCGATATGCGTAGGACTATTTAATGAAAAAACAATTGGTACAACGGGGCTGGTTCAATATATAAATGGGGTCTTGCATTAGCACATCCTACACAATCATCAAAGCCAGGGCTCTTCAATTAATTTGGGACTGGGGCCAGTTTATCAAACTGAAGCAAAACAAGGGGCCTGAGAATATGACTAATCACGGTAACAAATAAAGAAATTAACAGAACATATAGGAGTCAATATATTAATTTTTTTATGCAGAACAACATATGCACATTATGATGTATTAAGACCCATGGGCCCAAGGCATTGTTACATTCAAACTTTCCATTCAAACTTCCCCTTTCTAAAACAGAAATGCAGCTAATTGGTAACTGAATACAACTCAAACAAAAGAATAAAACAGACTGCCTCATAAATTCACACATGAGCTACTGCTGTTTTTACTATTGTCTATTTTGAACATAAATCAGAAACCAGCAATATCACAGATTATTTACGATTGCACTCATTTGAGTGACAGGAAACTACAAAAACTAAAACCAAAGTGCATAGCATGATGCAAATTACATCACTCAGTTTAGGTGAGTAATATTAGATATTTAGAATTATATTCATAGGCTATAACTGACAAATAACTTCAACACCAACAAATGGAACAATAAAACCAACAACAAACTGGCAAAAAACATATAAAACATTACTGTTCAAAAATAAACGACATGTTACGTTGTATGTAGTTTGCCAACATTTGCCATCTAATGAGAGAAATGGCATTTTTTTGATTTAGCAAGAGCAGTGAAGTCAGGTCTATATGTTGTCAGGGAAATGCGCAAGCAGTGTTGCAGATGCTGGTCAGTGAGTGATATGCGATTGTGAGTTTTAATGGCATTCATGTGTGAGAATGATGACTCACATGTGTATGTTGAGCCAAACATTGTCAGAAGAAAAAGTGCAAGACCTCTTGAGTGTGGAAATTTGTCTTGGCTGACTAAATGGGTCCAGAATTTTTCAAAACCTGCCTGCTGCAATGACTGTCGCAAGTCATCTGACGACTGAATGTCAATGAGTTCTAGCTGTAAAGATCCCTCATCCAAAGATGATACCACCTCCTTTCCTTTCAATGCAAAGTCTGTCTCAACATTAAGGGTCCTTCACAAATCTCATCACTTCACTGGAGATGCTGAAATTACCAAACCTAGTGGCAAAGTTGTTTTTCAATGCGTCAATAAAGCTTGACATCAGCTGAGTAATTTGCAGGCCAGATTTCCTCAGTGTGGGGAAGTGGATCATCTTCCCAGGACAAAGATCAGCAGAGAAGAGTGATAGCTTTCTTTGAAAAGCATGAAGTTTCTCCACAAGTTCTACGGCTGTTTTACCTCTGCCCTGCAGCTCCATGTTGAGTTGGTTCAAATGATTGAAAACGTCGCTCAAAAAGCAAACAGCGGCATTAAACTCATCATCTTCCATCAGAGACAGAAACTTGCCAGCTTTTTTCAATTTCGAAGACTGGAGGAACACCAGAATCTCCTCTCGTAGTTCACTAAAACGTTTCAAAGCGTTTCCTTTGCTAAGCCATCTAATGTCATTGTGAATGAGCAAATCTTTATATTCAGCAGACATGTCGTTCAACAGCTTGCGAAAAAGGCGGTGCTGTAAACTGGAGGTGCAACGAATAAAGTTTATAATTGTTGACGCGCGCCAAATCCAAGTTGTTTTCCTCAAAGAATGAAGCAATTTCGGTGAATAAAATCTCACCAGTAGTGCGCCCCTCCATGGGAATAAGTCCAAGCAAATCCTCGCGAAAACATTCACCATCAAAAAATCGCACGTAGAGGCACACCTGCGCAATATCACTGTTATCTGTCGACTCATCCACCGCCAAAGACATCACCTCGGCCTTCCTCAGTTTGTCCAAAAGCGTCTCGAAAACGTCCGATGCAAGGCACTCGACTCTCCTCATATTTGACGTGTCAGATATTGGAATTTGCTTGATTAAGTCGATAATGCTTTTTCGAGCTTTCTCGTCTGTTACAACCTCCTCAATGGATGCCAACATACACTCCTTGACTGTAACAGAATCTGTAAACAGCTTTTTCTTTTTGCCCAATATCCATGCCACTCGCAAAGATGCTGCCGTTGCCCTCTCTTGATCCGTACATGCCCGAAACAACATGCGACGTCTTTGCTAATAACAAGATGTAAGCCCCGATATCTTCTGGCTCTGGGCAACGGATCCCAGTGGGAAACTAGTGTCAAAGTTAGCAAGCATTGTCTTGAAATGCCTTCTCAAATTAAACTCTTTACACACGGCAAGGCACTCGTTGCAGATTAGGCAGACAGGTTTCACATTGACTGTAAACATTGTTGAACTGCCTGTTCTCTGAGTCAACTTTCCTTTTTCCTAAAATAGATAGAGACATTTTGTCTTGTTTGCTTGCTGGCTTTGAAAGAGACAAGTTTGAGCGGTCCGTCAAAATATGTTTCCGGCCAAAACAGGTAGGCCTAGGACTAGATATTGTAACGTACACAGAACAACGGTTAATGCACCCAACAGAACATTATTTATAGGAGCCACCTACTGGCGCATTAAGGTACAACACCCAAAAATTATCCGCTGTACCTCCATCATCACTTTTTCCGCCAGCTGTTTACAGACGTGTCTGCCGAATCTACGGTTTTGCTCATATGTAATAACAACATTACACTTCAAGGGCCACTACAAAATATCTCGGGGGCCGGGTCTGGCCCGCGGGTTGCCAATTGAAGAGCCCTGATCTAAGCTCTGTTCTCTGGCTGTGGTAATTATCCATTCCAGCCCAAAATTATTTTCCCCATATCCTGTGGCTCTTTCTATCATATCTTCTGGTTTTAACATGGTGTAATCTATTTCTATACCCCATTCTTTTTTCCCTCCCAATGTGGCTCCAGCTCCCCCCCCTTTTTTTCCTCCTTAGGTGAACTGTCCACAACAAATTTTTTTACTGCTTTTCTATCTGGTGTATATTCTGTTAACTGTGACGATATTATTGTGCATATTATTGTGATGATGTATGAGGGGAGAAGTCATAGTTATCTGTTAATGCGTTAACCGCATGCATGTTATGCACAATAGCTTTGTATGCTCAGGGACTCTGTTGTTCTGTTGCAGGGAAACCACATCTGCATACATCTGCACACAGCTGCATTCCTCGGGAATCTTGTGAATGCTGGCTCTCTCCTCTGGTGATTTGTTATTGTGTCAAGAATAAAAGGTTTCAGTTGATTCAAAGCTCCCTGTTGTGTTCTGACCGACACCCTGGTTCACTGCTATATTCATCCAAACTAGCCCCTCCCCTCTCAGAGTAGTTCTTAGTTACACTGTCCAATATACTAACGAGGAACACCTGTCGGCGGCCAAGCGTGAACCCACGGATGGGTTTCGTGCGAACAAACAGCAGCTCGGGTGACGTGGTCTGGTCATACAACACGGTGCTAAGTATATTTGGAATTCCAAGCATTCGTCACCCGTCAGTCTGCGTTGGTGGTATAGCGGTGAGCATAGCTGCCTTCCAAGCAGTTGACCCGGTTTCGAAAAACAGCAGTCCATGTGCTCCAGCTTTATGATCATGGAGGATTGCATTCAGCGTGTCCACACCTTGCAGCAACATTCAAACAAAGACATAAGTAAGGCACATCCTCGGCACAGGAGATTAAGGTGTCCTGGAAGCGAATGTCTGTCTATTCTAGTCAGTTCACAAGTTCCTTATAGAAATCCCAGTACACGTGGTCGGCACAGCATTGTCTTAGGTGACATCTCCTGGGTGAGGGAGGCCGTATTTGTTTGGTAATGGAAGGGATTTGAGGTCGTTTGCTCTACCTGATTGCAATGCTCTGGGGAGCCTTCACGAGAGATCACCCTCTTTAAACATGATGGTGCGGCGTGGTGAGTGCTCAGCATTAGGAGTGGTTGGGTATAGCTCGAGTTACTCTTCATATACGCATAAATCTTTCGCCTTTTACTAAAGATTTCCGTGGAGAGGAACCGTTGCGAGTTTGTTGTATTTTGGGGGTTCTGCATAATGCAGAGCTGCAGAAGGATGTTCAAAAGCAGAGAAGGTTCGTTTTTCCTGGGCGAATGCGCCACAGCTTATGCTGAATAAAGAGAAAAACAATCCAAAATCTTTATTCGAGCGAAATCTAATATCAAATCTGCAGTGTCAAACAGCCGCTTCGAATCAGAGGGGGGCGCTTTACGCTTGAGTTGTCAGAAGGACTTGGCACAGCGGTTAACTGTCCTTTAAGACAGAACGGGATTCAATACTGTCCAATATACTAACGAGGAACACCCGTCGGCGGCCAAGCGTGAATGCGGCGACCCCCAGGGATGGGTTTCGTGCGAACAAACAGCAGCTCGGGTGACGTGGTCTGGTCATACAACACGGTGCTAAGTACATTTGGAATTCCAAGCATTTGTCACCCGTCAGTCTGAGTTGGTGGTATAGTGGTGAGCATAGCTGCCTTCCAAGCAGTTGACCCGGGTTCGATTCCCGGCCAAAGCATCAGGTTTAGCTAAACCTCGTCATCAGAGAAACAAGGAGCTATGCCCATGCACTTACCCTGCGGTTACAATGTTCAGTCAAAACATGTCACATTGCAACTGATGAATCATGGCGTGGCGTTTCTCGAAGGGCAGCTTACAGAGTCTTTCATTATATCACACCTACTCGTCTGCGTTGGCGGTGGTATAGGGATGACGATAGCTGAATTCCACCCAAGACTGAGTTCACCCTTAATTTTGGCAGCCTGGAGATAAGCGTGGTGCGCTGCATCCACACTGAATGGAGGGCGGCCTGGAACTCACCAGTCGCCTGACTGCTTGCTGTGAAACGGGGTGTATAATTACCTTGTTTCGCCGCAGTACTCGTGCTTGCTAAGGCAGCACGTATACTAAAATTGGATCGATACAGAGAAGATAAGCATGGCCCCTGCGAAAGGATGACGCGCAAATCCGTGAAGCGCTCCATATTTATTTCCATTTACCTGCTTTGGATGGTAGTGTGTCAACATCTGCCCCAAAAACAGCAGTCCATGTGCTCCAGCCTTATGATCACGGAGGATTGCATTCAGCGTGTCCACACCTTGCAGCAACATTCAAACAAAGACATAAGTAAGGCACATCCTCGGCACAGGAGATTAAGGTGTCCTGGAAGCGAATGTCTGTCTATTCTAGTCAGTTCACAAGTTCCTTATAGGTAGTGGCAAAATTTCGCGAGCAGTCCACATCACCATTGCTCTAACAGGCACGTGGAAAGGGGTTTGAGGACGTACGCGGGGAAGCCCCCGGATTTTTTGGGGGTCCGACGCCGGGCACAAACGCGGTGGGGACCGCCCCGAGCCGACCTGGGGTGGAAGCGCGCCCCCACGCCCAAGGGGGTCCGGACGGGAGGCGCGCCAAGCGAAGAGCTTCGGCATAGATCCACATGGTGGCGCCAGGCCCGTCCACGGCCCAATTAAAGCCAATGGGCCCGATCCCACTGACCAACTATCTTTGGCAGGTGGTCTCTGGACCCCAGAGCCTCTCGCGGATTGGTCCCTCAATTGCCGGGCGACGCCCCCGGACACGCCCCCCGTACCACCAAACCACTATTTGTCCACTGACCAACTATTGTTGCCAAAGTGGTCAGGTGACCACCCGGGTCGACATCCGCCCCCCCTGTACCACGAGGCCCTATTTGACCACTTACCAACTACTATTGAAAAGGAGAAACGTCCACCTGCAGTTTATTTTAATGGCCCGCACGTAGTAGGTTGGTGGACACACTTTATAGTAATCTATATGCATTAACGACCTTGTTAGTCTGTTGGTACACTTAAATAGACATACATATGTTAGCAGCAGCTCACATAATGCTTATTTATGCTTAAAAAATGAATTTCCACCAACTCACTACATGCGGTCCATTCATATAAACTGCGGGTGGTCACTTCCTGGTTGCCATATTTGTGGTCCTTTGTAGTTTTTCTTGTTACTTAGTTTCGCCAGGCGTTTCTTGATTACTTTTTTCCCGATGTATTTATATATACGATTAAAGAACCACCTTATTCCCTTAGTACACTTTATACAACATACATGTGTTATTATCGACTCATAGAAGGCTGTATTTTGCCTTAAAATGGGTCGTCCACCAACTTAATACACGTGGTCCATTCAAATAAATAGCTGGTGGTCACTTCCTGCATGACTTGGCGAAAAACAGAGAAACGTCCACCTGCAGTTTATTTGAACGGGCCACGTGTATTAAGTTGGTGGACATAATACTTATTAGCAATGTTTAACTAAAAAATATTAATTTATATGTTTCAAAAAACACATTATTCAACGAGTACACTTTATTGTACACATACATGTTGGTATCAAATCATAAAATGCTCATTTTGACTATTAAGATGTCCTCTTTTATGTTCAAGGCTTCATTTTCAAGCCTCATCCATTGAAATGAATGGGTTGCAGAGTACTACATAAAAAATGATTTAAAATACTTTTCGGGCACCCACGCATTTGGCCTTTCACTATGTCGCTTGTGGGACTGTGACGCAAGTGACTGTGATGTTTGGGGTCTCTCGGGACCCCCGGGGCCTTTGTGGTAAATGTCCTTGTATACATTGCTCAATGCATGAACTGAAGCGTACACGCGCCGTTATTACATTGCGTGCATGCTCCTAGGCCCGCTCTACTGTGGGATTTAAGATCAATATCGATCAATATTAAAATGGATGATTAATTTTGTTTTAATCAAATGTATTTTCCTACGTGACATGATTGTGAACAAAGGTTGGTTTCTGAGAGTTCCCCCAGTTGCCAGATGTTGCCAGAGATCGGAATGTGGTCAGTAAGTGGGGGTTGTCACGAGAAGAGGCTACCTGGAGATGCGGGATGGTAGCCCAGACCGGCTCCCAAAGAAAAACGGCCCAGAACTGAAGGGAAAAGCATGTTCTGTTTATGTGTGTGTGTAACAAGAAGCATCTTCTTTTTGGGGGAAGGAATGTGAACACGAAAAGGGAGCACACACACACAACGTATTTTGGGGAACATGTTGTTTTACAGATTTTGAAAATGGAGTCAGTTCGAGGTGGCGGCACTGATTGGCTGCCGAAAGAAAGAAGAACCGCCCAGAATTTAAGGAGGAGGTCACAGATTGGCTAGGAGGGAACAAAGAAACCAGAAGAGAGATCGACGTCATATTCTGTATTTAAATGTTTTTTTGTGAAACTTTCTGAGTTGTTGGTTCAGCTCATTGTGGAGCAAACAACCCAGCGCGCTGTTAAACTTTTAAATCTGATAATAAACTTCACTTATTTTTGTGAAAAATTGTCTCTTCAATACCTAAAATTTTTGAACATGCAGGACTGAATGAAAAGTCCAACACTATGCACGATGCATTCGGTGACGCATACAGCGCATGCATGCGTCACAGTCTGCTGTTAAAGCAGCGCTTGTATGCGTCACAGTCTGCTTTATGCACGATGCATTCGGGTGACGCATGCAGCGCGTGCATGCGTCACGGTTTGATGTCATAACAGCGCATGCATGCGACATGGTCTGCTCTATGCACGATGCATTCGGTGACGCATACATGCATTCAGTGACGCATACGCTCTCCCTATTTTTACCTTTTGACACCCAAACAAAGTTACAGAGTCGGCCGGCTTTTCCGCACGACCGGTGGATGACGGGCGGTTGCTGGTGACCCGGTTTCGGGTCAGTTGACCCTGTCGGGGCTACGTCCACGAAACAAATATGCAAAAGCCATTCAAATAAGCTATACGAGGAAATTTCCAGAAAGGTCCGAGGGGTCCCATATTCTAGATTCTCGCCCGTCGGGCGGCCCCCGACAACATACCGAGAGCACATCGCCCTAGAGGATCAGGGAATATTTTTTGCACCCATTCACAAGATTAAGCACACAGCCTTGTCTCTCATATATGTCTGAACAGCATTGTGAAGGCTTAGTGTCTGGGGAGAGGTGGATTTTTCACGAAGGTCTAAGAACTTTGGACCTTTGGGGGATAAATGGGGGGCTTCTAGACAAAAATAATCTAAAATGTCCAGACCTTTCGGCCTATTGTTTCCCAATGGGAGGGCGTCCACCTACAATCTATGCCATTGCATTTTCGTGGACGACTCTTCCTATTTTGACCTTTTGACCCCCAAACAAAGTACCAAAGTCGCCCGGCTTCTCTGGACGATCGGTGGATGCGTGATGCATGCATGTGTGGTTATTTAAGCGCGTGCATGCATCACAGTCTTTTATATGCATGATGCATTCGGGGACGCATACGGCGCATGCACTCGCAACGGCCTGCTCTACGCATGCCGCATGCAGTGACGCATGCAGCGCATGCACTTGTTACAGCCTGCTCTACGCATGATAAAATCATGCGCGCGCATGCGTTACGTAAGCGCGCGCATGCGTTACGGTTGGCTCTATGCATGACACATTCAGTGACGCATGCTCTAGATTCTGGCCCGAAGCTTTCATACCGAAAGCTCATTGCTCCATGTTTTATACACCCAATCACAAAATGAACCACACAGCCTTTTGCCTTATATACCCCTCAACAGCCTTGTTAATTTCAGGAGTGGGGTATGGGGGGGTTTCAGGAAAGGTGTAGAGCTTTGGACCTTTGGGGGATACCTCGGGGGCTTCTCGAGAACACAAATCTAGAACTTCAAGATCCTGCGGCCTTTCGTTTCCCTACGGAAGGCCTTCCACCTGTCACCTATCCAATGCGTTTTTGATAGGGGGTTCGTGGACAGGCCGCCCTGATTAGACCTTTGAGGACAAACCGAGCGTTCTACAAGTTGTTGCTAACACATGTGCGTCTAATGAAGCGAACTGACTGAATAATGTGGTTGTTGATGCATTTGCCCAAAACATCACAGGCACTTGCGTCCCGGTCCCCCGAGAGACATACCGAAAAGGCAAAAGTGCTGGTCAACCAGAAGTATTTTATAACCTTTTTCACGTAAATTAAAAACCCCATTGATTTCAATGGCAGACACTGTTTTAGTCCAAACTGAACATTTTACGAGTTGTTTCCTAACCTGTGTGTGTGTGTGTGTGTCAAAAAGAGTGTTCACGCTGAACAGTGTTGTTTCTGACACCTGGAAATCAATAAATACACTTTAAATATTGTTAAAAAGCATGCTGTCCACCAACCTACTACACGTGGTCCACTCATATAAGCGATCGCATATTCTAGTTAGAACAGACTAGAAAATGGATCACATAATTCTCTGGTGTGTTTGCATTGATATTGTTGCTTTTTAACAATGCCACAGGCTCATGTATTCGTAAAATGATGATTTTGACCTAATATCTGGTATCTGCTACGTTGAACACGATGTTGTCCACCTGCAGTTTATCGAATGGGCCAGGAGTAAATGGTTGGTGGACGTTGCACAGAGTGGCCGTTTTAAACGTGTAAATATGATTTTTTTGTTTTGAAAACCACACAGCTCGATTGCCACGCCCCCTCGGAGAAACATATGTCAGTCCGGGGTGTCAGAACGCAGGTTCTGGTAAAAGTAGTTGGGAAGCGGACAAATAGTGGTTTGGTGTGAAGGATTTTTATTGTGATTTTTATTATGGTTTAAACGGGCTTTTACATTTAATATACTTTATGATTTCATTATTGATCACTAACTATGCATATGTTAAAAATATAACAAGTGTGTGAGTTAACCAAAGGACTTATTTGGAGTGAACTTTCTGTACCAAAATAATATGTATGTGTGTTTAAAGATCAGATTACGCAGAGCTCTTCGAAATTTGGTGAGGTATGGGGTCTCCACAAATAGTCGGGACAAGCAGTGTGAGTTGATTGGCTGAGACAGAACAAAGGAGAGGAAGCAGATTGGACGTGTTCCCAGGATTTCACATCCGCGAAAGGACATTAGCTTCTCGAGCTAATAAAAGATATCATAAATATTATAAATACCATGTAATATTGTTCTTCGGTGTGGGACCTTTGTGAGACGTCGCTTCTTTGTGTGAGACGTGTGCGTCTGAGGCAACCCACCCAGCAGCTGTTGTATTTTTGAATCTTCTGATCAATAAACTTCAAGATTTTACTTTGACTGGCCTCTCTCCAATTCTGAACACGCAGAACATTGAAGAATTGTTCCACGGGTGGTAGGGGGCGTGGCCACGGAAGGGTCTGCGGGGTCGAAGGTCAAATCGTCACCCATAGTTGATCAGTGGACAAATAGTTGTTTCGTGGACCCTGGCACCGGTGTGCAGTAACCTGGCATCTGCCTCCCATGCAAACAAATGAGTCGAGTTACTCGTATGATGTTGGAGGACAAGCGGGGAAGCCCAAGTACATGGGATAAACCTGTGAGGTACGCGTATGATGTTAGTGGACAGGGGGCTGGGGGCTCTTCGAGGGGTGCCATGGCGCGAGGGTGCCCCTAGTGGTGTCCTCACACCCCCTATCCGGGGGCAGCAGAAAAAGAACTGGCCTTACCCCAGGGTAATCTGAAACCACCCACTTCCCCTTTAGATAACAGGCTCGTGTCAGGCTTTTTCACACTACAATCCATCCCCACACTATGCGTCAAATGGCAGGTTATTTGAATGGACATTTTTCCACGAACCCCCTATTTTTACTTCCTCCTGAACGCCCTGAGCCTCACCCAGGGTGCTGTTGCTGGATGGGGGTCTTCAGTCGGGGCTGGATTCACCTGGCAAGAAAAAGTCTTAATAAGAGCAGTGAGTTTATCAAAATACACAGTATAAGACAATGGTTTTACAGGTGCCTCGGTCAGTGCTGTCCTAGGAGCTGGAAACTGGCGACCTATAAACAATTCAAAAGGGGTGAAACCTGTAACTATGTTAACAGATGATCGTACCGACATTAAGGCCAATGGCAAGGCTGACAACCAATTTAATTTAGTCTGTGCACAGATTTTAGCCAATGTGAGTTTCAGGGTCAGGTTCAATCGTTCGACTTTACCTTGGCTGGCTGGATGACAAACAGCACCGAACGCATGTGTCAGGCCTAGGGCATGTTCAACAACTCTCAAATGCTCGTTTTTGAAGTGACTGCCGTTGTCTGATCTTATACGGCGGGGGAACCCATAATGCGGTATATAATGATTTATTAAACACTTAATCACTGCCGTACTGTCTTCTCTTCCGACAGGATAAGCTTCAGGCCATCCAGTGAAATAGTCAACAATTACCAGAACATACCGTTTTCCGTGCACCTTGGTGATCATGTCTGTGAAGTCAATCACAATCTCATCTCCTGGACCACCGGTCAAAGGAAACAAACCTCTTGTTGGCTTAATCGTGGGTTTTACGTTATGTTCCTGGCAAATATCACATGTACTCACATGTGCGGTGACCATAGCTCTTAAGAAAGGATGCCACCAGTGCTCAAGAGCTCTCATCATCTGTTTGTCTCCTACATGGCTCACTCCATCAGCTTCTACCATGATAGAATAACACAGACTCGCGGGAAGCGCTGGACGTCCGTCCGGAGCTTGCCAAAGTCCATCAGAGGCGCGGACGGCTCTGTGCTGTGCCCACACTGAGATTTGAGAGACACTGAGAGGCAAAAGATCAGTCGATGTTCTTTCTGATCTACAGAGCATCTGCGAGGGCACATAACCAGCAGCAGCCTTTGCCGCCAAGTCTGCTGCATCATTGCCTCTGCTCAAAGGACTATCCACCTTAGAATGACCAGTGCATTTAATCACTGCCACCTCCGTGGGGATCATCAGCCTCTAAAAGGTCTCTGGCTTCACATGCATGTGTAATTGGTCGACCAGAGGATGTGATAAAGCCACATCGTTGCCATAAGGGCATTTCAACATGTACAGCTGTAACAACATAAGCAGAGTCAGTATAGATGTTTACACGGTGCTCACCAGCATGATGCAAGGCTTTGATCACTGCTACCATTTCTGCTCTCTGTGCTGACTGCTTTCCTTCTAACCTTGCTGCATCCCTTGTAATAATAGCGTCCCCTACCTGCTCTACTACTGCATATGCTGCTTTCAAACTTCCATCCTCTGTCCTGAAGCAACATCCATCGGTGAACAAGGTCATCACTGGTTCAGGGCCAACCAGGGGTTTCGCACACAGACCTGGTCTGACCACTGAAGCCCTCTCTGTGATTGGGGCGCAATCATGCGGTTCACCGTCTTCTAACAAATCAGCCATGTTGATGCCATCGTTTGTGTACACAATATGGTCCGCGAGCAAAATTGCTGCGATGCGTCGCTGGCGCAAAGGGGAAAATGTGAATAAATCAGAATTAACGAAAGATGCGATTTAGTGGGTGGTTAAAACAACAAGGTGGTGGCCCATGACAATGTGAGACGTTTTCTTCACTATCTTTGCCAATCCTGCGATGAATCTACTGCATCAAGGCTGTCTTTGCTCAACACTGTCTAACAACATGCTAACGTACATCAACACTTTTCTACCCCCTTGGTCTTTCTGGTAAAGTATACCATGTGCACTGGAACCTGTCTCAGAAACGTCTAAATAAAACGGTAATCTGTAATCAGCACAGCTCAGATTAGCTGCATGTGCCAATTGTTGTTTCAGGTCAATGAACGTCCGTTCAGCTTCCTGTGTCCATTCCATTTCTGCTCTCAGATTCTTCATACCCTGCTGTTTTACAAGATCTCTCAAAGAGGCTCTGATGAACATTAAAACAATGTTCTGCGCGTTCAAAAATTGGAGAGAGGCCAGTTCAGAAAACGTTGAAATTTATTGATCAGAAGTCTCAAACAAACAGCTGTTTCGGTGGATTCTCAGACACAAAAACGTCTCACACATAATTGACCACGAGAGACAGTCTCACAGCTGTATATATGTATTTCTCGCCGAATCTCTTCTTGAGGTGGGGTCCAATCAGTTCTTCTCCCCTTTGTCTGGTCTCCAGCCAATCAGCTCACTGCCTTGTTTTTCAAATCACCATCTGTAACAAATTATATAGAGGCCCCAACACGCTCTGTCCTTAACCTGATCTTAACACACATACATAGTATTTCCTGTGGAAAAAGCCCCACAGTATCAGCGCTAAATTCAACTCACACACTTGGTTATATTTTCAACATATTATGCACAGTTGGTTAGCAATAATGAAATCCTAAAGCATATTAAATGTAAAGGCACGTTTAATACCACAATAAGATCCTTCAGTGTACACATTTCTTCCCCAAAAAGAAGATGTGCTTCTTGTTACACACACACACACACACATAAACAGAACATGCAACCCCCCACTTACTGACCACATTCCGATCTCTGGCAACATCTAGCAACTGTAGAACTCTCAGCTTCAAGCTTTTGTTCACAATCATGTCATGTAGGAAAATACATCTGATTTAAACAAAATCAATCATCCAATTTTATATCGATCCATATATTGATCTTAATTCCCACAGTTAGTGAAACATACATTGGAATATGTCCTTAACCGTGGTTGGTTTTGGATGACTCAAAATTCCTCGTCTGTCGGCTGCAGTTAGCGTGGAGCCTTGTGGGGTGATCATGCGACCTAGAAATGTGACACAAGGTCTGCACAATTGCAGCTTTTCCTTGCTTACCTTGAAGCCACTTTTGTGTAATTGTCTCAACACAGCTTCGCTCCCCTCCAGGCATCCTTGCTCTGTTTTGGCTGCCAAGAGGAGGTCATCAACATACATGATCAGCACACAGTCTTCAGGCAAACTGCAGTCTTGTAACTGTTGTTTTAGTGCATGATTAAAAATTCCTGGGGACAAAACAAACCCCTGGGGTAACCTGTTGTAAGAGTATTGACAACCCCTGTAAGTGAAAGCCACGCAAGCCTTGCTTTCCTCCGCTAAAGGGATACAGAAAAATGCATTAGCTAAGTCAATACATGTAAACCAATTGTGTTCAGGTGTTATCACAGAAAGTGCAGTGTACGGGTTAGGCACTGTCAACGATGGTGTAGCCACAACAGCATTGATTGCTCTCAAATCATGTACCAACCTGTACTTGCTTGTGCCTGGTTTGGGCACCGGAAAAATAGGTGTGTTCCACCTCGACTTATATAGGGTAATAACACCTCTCTCTAGGAGACCTTTTACTGTTGCGGCCACACCCTCGTCTGCCTCAGGTTTGTTGCGGTACTGTGGAATCCAGATGGGGTCAGGTGTTTTCAGCTGAAAGTAAACTGTAGACATATTTCAAAAACCTACATCTGTTGGTCCCTGGGACCAAAGATCTTCAGGTAAAATTTTAATGATGTCTGCTGCCCCTTCACTATCTGACCACTCCTGGGTGGCCAGTAATATTTTTGTAATTTTACCTAGCTCCCTGGCTTCATGGCTTGGGTGTAAGGCTAACGATATGTGAGGTGCTGCTGTGTCTGCCATCTCATACCTTTTAAACTGCTCTTCTGTCAGCTTCACTGGAGCTGCCACTCCTTCTTTACTCACGAAAAGTCCTGCTCCCTCCACTTCCTGAAACATTTCATAATTGGTTATGTCACTTCTGTCATAAAACAATGGATAATGTAATGGGTCTATTGGGGGTAAATAGATGTCTAACGTGGAAATCCATGATCGGTAATTATTATTCAATTCCATTGCTGTGCCCCGCGGTGGGCCATCATCTAGTTTTACCCAGTAAAGGTCAGCTGCCTCCTCCTCACCACATGAGGTCAGCATCCACTGGCTGTCTGTCGTGTTACCTGAGAGGGAACAGTTAATAGTTGTACCATCTGGAAAAGCTACTATAACCCCTTCTGCCGAACACAGAATACTAGCCCCTAATTTTATCAACAGATCTCTCCCCAAAAAAAGAAATGGGAGCATTGCTGGAGAAAAGGAACGAGTGTGATAAGCATTGATTTGCCACTTCTACTTTAAATGGTTTTGTCTTAGGCCAGTTTTCTACCCCCCCAGAGAACCTGACTACCGCCACAGTTTTGTCACTCAAATCAGATTGTTTTATGCCGCCTGTGACAGTCGAATAGGTGGCTCCGGTGTCCACCAGAGCTTTTAATGGTTTGTTGTTTACCATTAAAGTCATGAGAGGTTCAGCCCTTCCCCCCGTCAGTTCTCTGAAGGCCCCTTCAACAATCCCCCGCGCCACCCCCCGGGCCCCATGTTGGGTGCATAGGCGCCTTGAGGTTGGAGGGTGGTGGAGGGTGTTGCCCCGGGTTGTATGGGGTTTGTGGTTCCCTGCCGCGACCACCGGCACCACCTCCTCGGGGACCCCATCCCCCCGCAGGTGGACCGTCATTTTGACCCTGTGCCTGTGGACAATTTCTCATCCAGTGATCTGCTTTACCACACACGAAACAATTTCCCTAGCGTTGCTGTCCTCCTCCAAAAGTTCCCCTCCCTCTATTATTACTCCTCCAATTACCTCTTTGTCTATTTCCCCTCCCCCCTGCTGCATTGGCTTGTGTGTACTTTTTGGGTGCTTCCCAGGGTCCCTCAAAATTACCTTCTGCATAGGGTGGGCCTTCATATGGGTAAGAGGGCGGTTGATGAGACTGCTGTGGCATTTGCTTACTCTAGCTCCCAACAGAATTTACTGTAAATAACCAGGATTTATGTAATTTTCTGTTATAATTTATTATTACTGTTTTTATTATAATTTGGATTGTTCCTTTACACTTTTATCTATTATCTATCCGATGGAGACTTTAATTTTGAAAGGCGGCTTGGCGGAAGTGCACGGTATCTGCGCTCGCACGGAAATCAAAAAGGGACACGAGAGAGCGCATGGAGACGGTTCACGGAGTTCATTTGAAGGATTAAGGACACTTTAAAGCACATTAAGTCGCTGTTTGTTATTTTATTTGCAGTATTTTGTTTGATTTTTACCTTTTGTTTAACACCTGGTTGGAAAGGAGAACAAGCTCTTACTGTAACAGCCCGGTTGAAGCATAAAGGATTGAACTCATGCACTGATGTTGTACTGTCTTCCTTTGTTTTTATTGAACATGCCGCAAGTCAAATTCTAAAGGTTGATTCATGTCCAGTGACACTTAAACTCACTACTATGGTTGGAAAGGATTCATTGATATCAAGTGAAAGAGTTTCCGGTCGTAGAGTTAGAGGCTTTAACTCTACAGAGTTTCTAGACCTTCCTACTGCTTACACTAAGGACTGTATTCCTGTAGATCGATCCCACATTCCTACCAGAGAGACCGCCAGGTGTTGGAACCATCTTGCTTCTCTGATAGACAGAATTCCCCCACTTCAAAATTGTGAGGTTGGTCTGTTAATAGGCTATAATTGTTCCAGAGCTTTAGCCCCCAGAGAAGTGATTCTTGGAAAAGACAATTAGCCCTATGCAGTTCGTACAGACCTCGGTTGGAGCATTGTGGGTCCTTCCTTGACACCTCATGAGTCTCAAAGCGGTGTTACCCTATGTCACAGAGTATCTATCAAGGAGATTCCGGCTGTAATGCCAATTGATGTGATCAGAGTGCTGGAGTCAGATTTCAAAGACACAGAAGAAAACACAAAGGTGGTGTCTCAAGAGGACATTATGTTCTTGAATAAACTCGAAGAAAACATCAGAATGAATCATGAAAGTCACCTGGAAATGCCTCTCCCATTCAAGAAAAGACCACATCTTCCAGATAATGAGCCTCTTGCTGTCATGAGACTTCAGCATCTAAAACGTAGATTAATGAAGGACCAGAAGTACAGGGAGCATTATGTTAAATTCATGGAAGAGGTAATAGAGAATGGTGATGCAGAAGGACTCATTGATGAAGGACGAGAGGGAGAAAAATGGTATATCCCCCATCATGGAGTGTATCACCCGAAGAAGCCAGGAAAATTACGAGTGGTTTTCGACTGCTCTGCCAAATAAAAGGGAACCAGCTTAAACGATCATCTTCTTACAGGCCCTGACCTATTGAACGGCCTGATTGGCATTCTCTTGCGGTTCAGACAGTACCCTGTGGCAATCATGTGTGATATTGAGCGGATGTTCCACCAGTTCCACGTTGACAAAGCAGATCGTGATTACTTGCGATTTCTGTGGTGGAGAAACGGAGACTTTAACTCACAGCCCCAAACATTCCGCATGAGAGTTCATCTGTTTGGTGCATCATCGTCACCCGGATGTGCTAACTATGGACTGAAGCATCTTGCAAGAAAAGGTGAGCATCTATATCCCCTGGCTTCTCAATTCATCCTGCAAGATTTCTACATGGATGATGGAGTCTCCAGCATTGAAACTGCAGAGAAGGCTATCAAGTTAGCTCAAGAAGCTCGCCAGCTTTGTGGGCTAGGAGGTTTAAGGCTGCATAAATTCGTATCCAATGACAAGGCAGTTATGGAGACAATTCCACCCTCTGAGCGTACTGTAAATGTCACCGTTGTCGATCTCTCACTCACTGACGAGCCTTTAGAAAGAGCCTTGGGCATCTACTGGCATTTGGAACATGATTATTTCAAATTTCGTGCCATTGTTAAGGACCAGCCAGCAACCCGTAGAGGTATACTGTCTACTGTGGCATCATTGTTCGACCCTTTAGGATTTCTTGCTCCATTCTTGCTCAAGGGAAAGACTATTCTTCAAGAAATGTGCCGAAATGGCATGGGCTGGGACGATCCCTTACCCGAAGGTTTGCAACCGGGATGGGAGCACTGGAAGAATGATCTTGTTAATCTGGAGAAGATTGAGGTCCCTCGTTGTATCGTGCCTGCTGGGTTTGGGAGAATCACGAAAAGAGAGATCCATCACTTTTCAGATGCCAGCATGAGAGGATATGGCCAGTGCTCATACCTTAGGCTCGAGAATGAGAAAAATGACATTCATTGTTCTTTGCTTATAGCAAAATCAAGAGTAGCCCCCCTTAAGGTCACAACAATCCCTCGTTTAGAGTTAACTGCTGCGGTCGTGTCAGTGGCTGTGAATGATATGCTAAAGGAAGAGATGAACCTGGCAGATGCAGATGTTTATTTCTGGACTGACTCTCAAGTAGTGTTAGGCTACATAAACAACGAAGCACGTCGCTTCCACACGTTTGTCGCAAATCGAGTACAGCGAATTCATCGGATTACAGCTCCTCGACAGTGGCGATACATTCCCTCGGATGAGAATCCAGCCGACTATGCATCACAAGGTCTGAATGTTAACGACCTTATCACTTCCCGCTGGTTCAGAGGACCAAAGATCTTGTGGGAAAGGCAAATACCTCCCCCTGTAGACGCTAACACACAACTTCCACTTGGTGACCCAGAGGTCAGGAAGGCTCAGTCTCTAAACACGCAAACCGTTCAGTATTCTTGCATATCCAATTGTCTAATAAGGCTGTCCTCGTGGTCCAAAGTCATCCAAGCAGTTGGACGTTTACTTCGGCGTGTCAGAAAAGACAAGTCAAGCGACCACAGTACAGTGGCAGAACGTGAGGATGCTAAATGCATCATCGTCAAGCACTTACAGAGTCAGACCTATACAGAAGAGATCGCTTTACTTCGTAAGGGCAAACAGCTCCCTTGAGCAACAGGCTATACAATCTAGATGCCTTTGTCGACCATGACGGAGTGCTTAAGGTGGGAGGAAGGCTCTGCAACGCTTCTGTTCCTAACTCTGTTAAATATCCAGCAATAATTCCAAAGGAACACCATCTCACAGAACTTCTTCTCGCTGATTGTCATGACAAAACGGCACATCAAGAAAAGGGCTTGACTATAAATGAGATCAGATCAAGAGGATTTTGGATTACAGGAGTAAACAGGACTGTAGCCTCCTTTATACGACAGTGTGTGAGATGTCGCAAATTTCGCAGACCCACGGAAGAGCAAAAAATGGCAAACTTGCCCTCCGAGCGTATAGACCCATCCCCTCCATTCACGTACTGTGGGATGGATGTTTTTGGTCCATTCATCACCAGACAAGGACGTAAATCATACAAGCGCTGTGGACTTCTCTTTACCTGTTTCTGTTGCAGAGCAATCCATATTGAGTTGCTGGATGACATGTCCACAGATGCCTTTATTAATCGGCTGCGTTGTTTCATCGCTATTAGAGGAGCAGTCCATCAAATAAAGTGTGACCAAGGTAGTAATTTCATTGGAGCCAAGAATGAGCTCACCAAGGCCATGGACGAGATTGACATAAACCGTCTGGTAGCGTTCTTAGCAGCAAAACAATGTGATTTTGTCTTCAACGCACCACATTCAAGTCACACCGGTGGAGTTTGGGAGAGACAGATTAGAACAGTGAGAAGTGTCCTTTGTTCCACTCTGTCCATGTCACCTGGAAGACTCGATGATTCTTCTCTGCGAACCTTCTTCTATGAGGCCATGGCCATCGTAAACAGCCGTCCGCTCACTGTAGATAATTTAAGTGATCCCTGCAGTCCTGAGCCCCTAACTCCCAATCATCTACTCACCCTGAAATCAACCCAAGCTCTACCACCCCCTGGCAAGTTTGTAAGAGAAGACATGTATGCTCGCAAGAGATGGCGCCATGTCCAATATTTAGTTGAGCAGTTTTGGGGACGGTGGCGCAAGGAGTATGTGTCTAATATTGCAACAAGACAAGGCTGGCTTAAACCAAGAAGGAACATGCAGGTGGGAGATATAGTCTTGGAGAAGGCAACCGATCTGCCCAGGAATGAGTGGCGCTTGGCAGAAGTTATTGAGACTGTGGTTGACAAAGATGGCTTGGTGAGAAGAGTGAAGATACGCTTTGGAGACAAAAAACTGGGGAAGGATGGTAAACGTCTGAACAAACCCTCAGTAGTTGAGCGCACAGTGCAGAAACTAGTCCTGCTACTGGAGGCAGCCTGACTTTCTTGATGTATCCTTTGATTTAAGCAGTTCGTAGTAGAATTTGTATTCGTTTTAGTTTTACATCTAGCCTTAAACATTGACAGTTTACCTTGGGAATCATTTGTGACTAAGGTTTAAAATCTTTAGTAACATATGATTGGTGGGAGTGTAAATAACCAGGATTTATGTAATTTTCTGTTATAATTTATTATTACTGTTTTTATTATAATTTGGATTGTTCCTTTACACTTTTATCTATTATCTATCCGATGGAGACTTTAATTTTGAAAGGCGGCTTGGCGGAAGTGCACGGTATCTGCGCTCGCACGGAAATCAAAAAGGGACACGAGAGAGCGCATGGAGACGGTTCACGGAGTTCATTTGAAGGATTAAGGACACTTTAAAGCACATTAAGTCGCTGTTTGTTAATTTATTTGCAGTATTTTGTTTGATTTTTACCTTTTGTTTAACACCTGGTTGGAAAGGAGAACAAGGTAGTTTAAAATATATACACACAATTCATCGTGTCACTATGACGTTTTTATGTTTTGTTTCTGATTACCAGTAACTTTTTGTTCACTTTGTTTAATGTTAGTATTAATTAACTAATTTTGTTGCTGTTTAATACAATGTATGTTTATATGTCATTCTAGCTCTTACGGTGTTGTGCAGTTAAGGGCAATAAAAACAAAGGAAGACAGTACAACATCAGTGCATGAGTTCAATCCTTTATGCTTCAACCGGGCTGTTACTTTTGTGTTTTTCCGGCCGAAAGACCCCAACCCAAAAGAATTAGTAAAAATAATACGCAGGGACTTTTTCCCCAACAAACCTTTTAAATATGTTTTTTTTTCTCTTTTAATAAATTATTTTTTATATTATATCCGGGGCGGTCCCCCGCTTAACACAAAAACATTTAAATTTAGTTAATTGGAAAATTTGAAAAAACCGGTTTCCTGTTAGCTTTAATTATGCCGCGCGGTCTTTTGTGTTAAGTCTGTCGATTCTCCAAACCGTGTCCCCTTGTTCCAAATCACGTCTGAGGTCACCATTTGTAGGACTCAAAGATCTTTGCTAGTCCTGCGTGTTCAAAATTTGGAAGGATGAGGGGAACAAACTGTTTTAAAAGTAATAGAGTTTATTCATCAGATTTAAAAGGTCTTCACATCGAGGGTTTGTTGCCGTCTCCATACGAGTCCAGTCAACAACACCAAAGAAAGTTTCACACACACATTATATACAGAAAACAGGATATGTTAATGTCTTCTGCTCCCCCTCTGCCTCCGGGTCGTAATTCCCTGAGCAACCAATCAGGTCCTGTTGGACTCTTGCTAACCACGTTCCGTTCTCTGCAAGAGCATCTGGCCGGAAATCTTCTGAAACCAGCCTTTGTTTGCAAGTTGAATTGCCTTCTGTGTCCATGTAATTAGACAAAATTTCAATGGTTATATAGCACACAATATGGTTAAAACAAAGGTTATATGATTAAAACATATCTATTAAACTTTAATCATGTCACATTTGATTAAAACAAAATTACTCATCCATTTCTATATCGATTGATCTTAATTACCACAATTCTTTTAATTTGGGAGATGGGAGTTAATCTCTATCCTTCCAATTTTGCCAAAATCACTTTATCATCAAGATAGACGCGCGCAGGTGCATGTAAGAAACAACGTAATCCTTATTTTGTAGTTTTTTTACCTCACAGAACATTCCTTTTATCATAAATCCATCCGTCAGTTTCTCACATGTTTCTTCTTCCTCCAGTGTTAACTCGTACTCCTCTCCTTGCCTTGGCCTCAATGCTAGTATTTTACCATGTCCACATATCGATGATGTCCACCACTCTCACGTGGGTTGCATGTTCTGTGTTTACGATCACTGTTGCCTCTTTAGTATTTCCTTTCATTCATTTTATTCCTCGCATCTTGATTTTTCCTGTTTACAGCTCGTTGTCGATTATCTATTCCAGAGTAGTTTGCCATACTTTTCTCTCCCACCAGTCTGTTGACTTTAGCCCTGCTCATTTCTCTCTCCAGTCCAGGGTCATTTGCCGATCGTGTCTCTCCATCCACTCCGTTGTCGTATACCATGCCGTTCCACTGTCTCTCTTCAGCCGTTCCAGTGTCGTTGTCCATTAATCCGTCCGTTGATGCCATAGCAAAAAAGGAAGAGAAAAAAAAACAGAAGATAGAAAGCCAAACCACCTTCCAGTCAGCAAAATGCTGCTGTTAGGTGGTTTCTAACTCAAAATACTGTTAAATAAAAATGACTTGAAGCAAATTATCTCCCAAAACACGAAATAAACTTCAAAATCAGGGAGAGCCCTCTCCCAACTGCCGCAAAAACACTTCCTGGATCGTACCAAGCCTTAATGATATCCTCAGCTCGCGCATTCACACCAGTAATATCCACTGTTACAGTTGCCTCTTTCAAGTAATCCCCGACCCTGCTTGGCTTCCGAGATCAGACGAGAGCGGGCGTGCTCAGGGTGGTGTGCCCGTAAGCGAAAGCTGTGCGCCCGAGCTCAATGCATGAAGAAAGGCCACTTTGTGTTAAAGCTTATAGCACCCGGTATTCCTTCCTGAAGAAAGCGGCTCAAAAGCCTACGAGGCTTGATGCGCCCTTCTCTATGGTCCCTGGCCCCGGACTCACGCTCCCCCGCATTGGGAGGGGGCAGTCATCCTAACTGGTTAGCACCTGGTGGGCGCTTATGTCTACTTGTGGTTGTTCACCTAGCAACTGTGGGATAGACGCACCTCTGTTAGGTGGTCAGTATCGACGGGGTGCAACCTGTTCAGGGCTGGTCTCCCCTGTCGCCTCCTGCCGTCCCGATTCCAGTCCGCGGGTTTTGGTGAACGCTCGCAAAATATCTAACGAATAGAGAAGAACTCGTCTACTCACCAGTCTAGCGAACGTGCACGCCCTGGTACGTCCCATTCCCAGAGCTGTCAAAACCACCTTGTTGGCAGCATATCACAAACCTTGGGCCCCCAAGGGGAACCCAAAATTTGCACTGTGCTCACTCCCAGCATCCGAGGGATCAATGATTTATGGGAGGGAGTTTGCGTCAATCTCAAATCTCACCATGACATCAATGACAAAGGCTTCCGTCCCACGGACGAGCTCCAGGTCCCTCCGCCCTCCAGTTACACGGTATTGGCGCGTGAACATCGCGAGGCTCAGCGTCTCTCCAGTTTTAGCATTTATATAGTGTTTTTCTTGCTCATCTCGGGTCTGTTCGTTCAGAATAATTGTGCATTAACATCGTACACCCGGCATGAGCTTTTGGATATCAGTTTACGCATTTTTATCAGCAATATTCAACTCGTCCCTGAAATCGCCAAAACACCCGATGCTACGTACCCCACACAGCCGGGCGGAAGAGCTAAGCTAAAGCTAACTCCAGACCGGCTCTCTTTACCCAGCATTTTACTTGCTAATGTTCGATCATTAGTGAACAAAATGGATGAGATTCGACTCCGCATCATCAACAGCAAAAGACTTTTGAACTGCAATGTCATAATCTTCACGGAAACATGGCTACACAGTGGCATACCGGACAACGCTATTGAGTTAGCGGGCTACAACACACACCGGGCGGATAGAACGGCAGAGGAATCCAGTAAGACAAGAGGAGGTGGATTGTGCATTTACGTCAACCAAGCTTGGTGCACAAACACTGTTATTGTCGGGAGACACTGCTCGGCTAACCTTGAGTTTCTCATGGTTAAATGTAGACCGTTTTATCTGCCACGCCCACCAAAACCCCACAAACACCTCCTTCCCAAAAAAAACCCAATTTTCACTTCCCCCACAAAAACATTCCCACACCCCCCCCCCCATCTTTTTTCCCCATACCCCTACCGGTCCCCGAATTTCTTTTTCCACCACCATGGCTCTCACAACAGTTACACCTCCTCTGTATTGGACTACATAAATTCCACCATTGATAGTGTCACAACCCAGAAGCAGATCACCACGTACCCCAATCAGAAGCCATGGATGAACAAGGAAGTGCGCCTCCTGTTGAAAGCGCGTAACAGTGCCTTCCGATCAGATGATACACAGGCCTATAGTACTTCTAGGGCAAATCTGAAGAGGGGCATCAAAAAGGTCAAGCACTGCTACAAGCTGAAGCTAGAGAAGCATTTTTCCAATTCTGACCCTCGACGCATGTGGCAGGGCATCCAGGCCATCAGTGATTACAAACCCAACCACTCCACCCCCACCCCCAGAGGCCCCCTCCCCCACCCACCTTAATAACTTTTTTGTTCCCTTTGGGGGAGACAACAAGGAAACAGCTACCAAGCTCACACCCTCTGCTGACCACCCAATCATCACACTTAACGCCACTGATGTTCACAATGCACTAAGTCGGATCAACGTGCGCAAGGCTGCTGGCCCAGACGGCATCCCTGGTCATGTACTCAAGGCATGTGCAGAGCAGCTCGCTGGGGTGTTCACGGACATCTTCAACCTGTCCCTCGCCCAAGCAGTGGTTCCAGCATGTTTTAAATCCACCTCCATTGTGCCCATTCCAAAAAATTCTAACCCGACGTGCATGAACGACTACCGCCCTGTAGCACTCACACCCATTGTCATGAAGTGCTTTGAGCGGCTGGTCCTGGCACACCTAAAGGACTCTCTACCACCCACACTGGACCCATACCAATTTTCCTATCGCAACAATAGGAGCACAGATGATGCAGTGTCCATGTCACTGCACTCCGTGCTCACACATCTGGACAATAAGGACACTTATGCACGTATGCTGTTCGTAGACTTCAGTTCTGCTTTCAATACCGTCATTCCTTCCAAGCTAATCGTCAAACTTGGAAACCTAGGCATCAACAACCCTACCTGCAACTGGATTATGGACTTCCTGACGAACAGGACTCAGCTTGTTAGGTTAGGCCCCATCTGCTCCACCACCACCACCCTCAACACTGGTGTACCACAGGGCTGCGTACTGAGCCCCTTTCTCTACTCCCTTTTCACACTCGACTGCAGGCCTGTGAACGGATCTAACTCCTTCATCAAGTTTGCAGACGATACAAAGTGATTGGTCTCATCAGCAACAACGATGAGACTGCATACAAGGAGGAGGTCCGGCACCTGGCCACATGGTGCACCGACAACAACCTGCTCCTTAACACCTCCAAGACAAAGGAGATCATCGTGGACTTCAGGAAGGCGAAAGAAGGCACACACGACCCCATCCACATTAATGGGGTGGCTGTTGAACGTGTTTCCAGTTTTAAGTTCCTGGGGACTCACATTTCGGAGGACCTGTCCTGGACCACCAACACCTCATGCCTGGTCAAGAAGGCTCACCAGCGTCTCTTCTTTCTGAGAACACTGAAGAAGAACCAACTGTCTTCAACTATCCTGGTGAACTTCTATCGCTGCACGATAGAGAGCATCCTGACCAACTGTGTCACAGTCTGGTACGGGAACTGTTCTGTTGCTGAGCGCAAGGCACTGCAGCGGGTGGTGAAAACAGTCCAGCGCATCACAGGGACTACACTTTCTGCCATTGAGGACATCCAGAAGTAACGCTGTTTTCGTCGAGCTCGCAGCATTCTCAAGGACTCCTCTCACCCCGCTCACAGACTGTTTACTCTCCTGCCTTCTGGTAGGCGCTTCCGGTGCCTCCGGACAAGAACCAGCAGACTAAGAAACAGGTTTTTTCCCAGAGCTGTTTCATTATTGAACTCTGCCCCCCACTGATTCCACTACCTCTCTTACCTTTAACTCCAATGCTGCTATAACATTGTTTACATTGCACTACAGGGCTGCATGCATGACTGAACTGTACACACCAGTACTTCATGTTATCTGCTCTACCGGACTGTTTACACACACACAGCATCATTTGCACTCTATACTGCTCACTTGCACACCAGGAATATTTAACTGAATGCTCATTTGCACTAATGGACCACTTCCATAACTGCACTAACCTATCTACTGCACTGTAATTCTATTAACTGCATCTACTCATATATTGCACGGTAACTTCAATAACTGCATTAACTAATCTACTGCTCTGTAACCTTATTAACTGCATTAACTAATCTACTGCACGGTAACTATTAACTGCATCTACTCATCTATTGCACGGTAACTTCAATAACTGCATTAACTAATCTACTGCACGGTAACTATTAACTGCATCTACTCATCTATTGCACTGTAACTTCAATAACTGCATTAACTAATCTACTGCTCTGTAACCTATAAACTGCATTAACTCATCTTCTGGACTGCAAACTATTAACTGCATTAACTCATATACTGCACCGTAACTTTAATAACTGCATTAACTTCAACAACTGCATTAACTCACCTATTGCACTGCAACTTTAATAGCCAATGTCAATAATTTATGCATACCTAAGTCACTTGCACTATTTTTAGTCTAAATTATTATCTGTTCATAGCCACCTGTACATTAATGTTCATAGTATATAGCCATTTGTATATATTGTTCATAGTATATACCTACTGTCATATTTTCATAGAACATTCCTACTGCAAAATATTTTTATAGTCCATGCCTACTGTATTATATTCTCTCATATTGTATTCTGTATTTATTCTAACTGTACATCCTGCACTTGCTAACTGCACTTCTGGTTAGACCTAAACTACATTTCCTTACACTGTACTTGTATATGTGTAATGACAATAAAGTTGAATCTAATCTAATCTAAACTAGAGTTAGATATAAATAAAATCAATAAAGATGCATATATTGGTCAAACAAATTAATATATCACACGGAGAATGTTTAATTTAAAATCTACATCTGAACGGTCTTCCCTCGCTGCTCTCAACGGTAGACAGAATGGCGGCAGCCCAGAGTAGACTTGATTGTAAAATAGGCGTGGTTTAAAATGTTGGGTGTGGACAGTGTCTGAGAGTTAATTAAAGACACACAACACTAACTATCAATAACAACAACAACACTTTCTCATGTCACCACATAAGTTTTTTGTTCTTTTGCTGTGTAGGAGAAGTGGTTACAGCCGACATAATGGTGCAACAATTGTGTCCTAAACAACATCTATTGTCAAATATGAACACTTCCACATTCATGACAAGATGCCAAAAATGTGGAGCCTACTACAAAACATCCAAAGCAACATCTGTCTTTCTTGCCTCCATCTCGCTCCAAGACAACAGTGGAACAATAACCAGCTTTGTGCTGGATGACTTTGTCTTACGACAATTGTTACATGTAGTAATAAAATATTTGGGCTGAGTCCCGGTGTTGTCTTCCGGCTGGCCTTGAACGACGTAGAGGATTTGCAGAGGGTGAGGAGAATTTTGTGGTGGAAAATTTGGGATTTCGGTGACTCATCCATACACTTGAACCAAAGTACGCGATCCCGTCACGCACACATTTCACTCGCACAGTGGTCCCTACCCTCTACAAAGAGTGCAAGGTAAAAGTTGTACAGACTCTAAAAGATGCAGAAACCATTGCATTAACTACTGACGGTTGGACGTCTAGGTGTACGCAGAGCTTTATTACAATAACAGCCCACACAATTAACAGTAACTGGGAAATGGTACATTTTGTACTGCAGACACGCCCACATTTCGAGTCACACACAGGTGTAAACGTCGCTGAAGTTTTTACAGATAATGCGCGTAACATGGATGTGGCTGTGCGTGAGGCAGGATTTGAGCCGCACTTAAAATGCTTTGCTCACACAATTAACCTTGCTACCCGGGCTGGCCTCGGTGTCGCTCGTTTGCTCGGGCGGGTGAGATGCGTAACTGTATTCTTTCACCGGATTTCAACGGCTGCCGCCTTATTGACGTCTAATTTTTAGTAACCGATATGGTTACTGATATTTGTGCAGGGTTATTTGTGTTTATTTAAATTTAAACTGTTTGTGTTTGTTTATTTTTGTGCATTTACGTGCCTGTGATTTTGTGACATAATATTTAGCAGTGTTACTGCATTGTTTACAGTTTATTATTACTGCACTGCACAGTGCATAATATAATTTATTAAAATGAAAAACATTTAATTTGTTTCAAAGTCTCCTCTCGTTCTCGTGAACCCAGTCTCGTGTCTCGTCTCGTCTTGTGGGATAAGTGTCTCGTCACACCCCTAAATGTTTATGATGTTAACACCTTTTGTCTGTAAGGATGATCTTTAGATTACCACAATATTTTCTCTTTTGGAAGCCTAAATATAATTGCCAGAAGTAAAAAGCTAAGATGAGGCTATGAACAGATTACACTGTGGCCGCTCGATATCAACGTCACCATCACCCCCTCCAACAAGTTTCTCAAACTTAAAACATTAAAAATGTGTTACCTGTTAAGAAATGAGTGCGTGCATGAATCCCCAACAATGTTTTTAGTTGCATTATTTATAAGATCTACATATATGTGTGATTTTTGACATCTAAGGTCCCTGCCAAAGAAAGTAGTTGCTTTTAACAACTTTTTAACGATTTTAAAATGTGAAAGTATTTAAAGTTTTTGTTATCCACAGACCTTGTTTCAGGTGATTTACCAAAAGCACATTCATAAAATCCATAGATTTTGGGTCGATGGGACCGGAAGTCCTAAAATGCGAATTCACTTCCAAGTTTTGCATAAAAAATTACGTACGTTTCTGGTTATATTGTGTTTCCTTGTGTTTGTATTAAATAAAGACTGTTCTTAATTGTATTCGGATCCAGACATCGTTTCCCGTCTCCATCAAAACTCCATTAATACGATAATTACTTAATACATTCAAAAAGCATATTACATTTACAGAATACCTTCTTGTGTGCTGTCTGGAAAGGCAATGCCTTATGAAGTGGAGTAACATATAGCCCCCTCTTCTTTTGCCAAATCCTGGGTTAAAAAGGGACCAACTAATATCTGGGTTATTTCAAACCAGAAAAATTGCTTATTCTTTTCGACCCAACTTCTGGGTTAAATACCTGACCCAAATGTTGGGTTAAAATAACCCAACCTTGTAGTTAATATAACCCAACTTCTGGGTCAAAACAACAACCCCAATATCTGGGTTGAAATCACTCTATATAAAAAAACACACACTTTTTTATTTTCCAATTTATTTTATGTCACACTGTTACAACATTAGAAAAAATTGAAAAATAAACAACTCTCAAACATTGGTTGTGTCATTTTAAAGATAGAACAAATTCTAAAAGATTCAACCCACCCTCTTCATCAGAGTTTCTTAAGAAGTAACAGGTCAAGCGGCAGACTACTGCAGAGGAAAATTAGGACCACTGTCACGAATGCCAATGGAGAATCCTCTGCCGGCCACCGGAGGTCTCACTCCCCTGAGCATTAGCTCTTGCAAAAGAACTACATGTCCCATAAAGCCACATGCTGGGACTGAGTACTGCACACCTGATGATCATCATCATCACCAGACTATTTAAACTCTACCTGCCCATGAACACATTGCGAAGGGAAATGAGGAAGTAGATAAACTGGCAAAGGAGTCTTTGAAAGATCATGAGATCAACATCAGAGTTCAGATGAGTAAAGCAGAAATTAAGGGGATGATCGGGACTGAAATGAAAAAGAGGTGGCAGAGTTTATGGGATAATGAAATAAGAGGAAGACACATGTATAGCATACAAAGAAACGTGGGGGTGGAAAGAACAACTATAAATAACAGGAAAATGGATGTGATAATTACGAGATTACGTATTGGGCATACTTCACTAAACCAAAGTCTACATAAAATAGGTAAACATGAAACTGGTAACTGCAATAAATGTGGAGATTCTGAAACAGTAAAGCATAATGTATAGCATACAATAGAGAAAGACTCGAATTAATTCAGTCACTAAAGGATAGGGGTGTAAGCAATTATTCACTAAAGGAAATATTAGGAGAAGGAACAAATTATGAAATACACGAGAAATTATTAAAATTTATTAAGGATACAGAACTGGTAAATAAGATATAATTGATATATATATATATATATATATATATATTTATTCAACCAAGTCGTGCTCCATACTCCAACCCAGTAGGTGGCGGAAATGCACCTTTAGTTGGTTGCCAACCGCCATATAAACATCAGAAGAAGAAGAAGAAGAAGAAGAACACATTGCGAAGTCTTGTTTGCCCCGGCTACATTTCTGAGCATTATATTACCCTTGTCTTGTTTACCTGTGTTTGAACCCTGCATTGTATTACCGTTGATGACTCTTCTCTGCCTGCCTTGACCTCTTGCCCGTTTTTGACTACGTGTGTTGTCTGCCTTTGATATTGTTGTCTGCCCGGTTATTTGATCCACGCCTGCCTTTTACATTGAGCCTGCACGTATTCACCAATCAAGCTGCATATGGATCCTACCCCGTCTACGTCTTCGTTACAGAAGACTTCGCCAACTACAGATCCTACAGATCCAGCAGTTCTCAGCGAGCTTTCTGCCCAAGCAAATCAACTGGCGGTCCACCATCAGCAGCTCGGTCGACTCACCACATTGACGGAAGAGTTGGTGAAAGCCTTACAAGATCTCCATCCACCCACACCTACAACCTTTGCTCCAACGCCTCAACCGGGTCAGGTACCTACTGAAATGATTCACAGTGCACAGTCTGCTAATCCTCGTTTAGCCTTTCCAGAAAAGTTTGATGGCGCCCCGAACAAATGTAAAGGTTTCCTTATGCAGTGTTCTATCTTCCTGGCTCAACAACCCTCGTTCTATACAACGAACAACAGTAAAATCTCGTTAGTGTGTTCTCTGCTCACAGGAAAAGCACTGGAATGGGCTACCGCGGTCTGGGACAACCAGGGACTAGAGCACACCACTTACACCAACTTCATTCAACGTTTAAGAGAAGTGTTTGAACATGCTGAAGGAGGAAGGAATCCTGGGGAACAACTACTTGCACTTCGTCAGGGAAGAAGTACCGCAGCGGAATTTGCGGTGACATTTCGCACTCTCGCGGCACAAACTACATGGGTGGAGGACACGTTAAAGCTACTGTTCCGTCAAGGACTAAACTCTGATTTGCAGTCAGAACTAGCATGTCGTGATGAAGACAGAACCCTGGATCAATTCATCGGCCTTGCCATTCGCGTGGACAACCTTATTCGCTCTCGGAGACCTAATCGATCTATATGCTCTTTCAACCAAGTGAGTCAACCCAGTGACAACCCTGAACCCATGCAAATCGGGCGAACTCATCTCTCCACGGAGGAACATGTACGTCGCATACGAAACCACCTTTGCTTATACTGTGGCCAAGCCGGACATCTGAGAGCAGACTGCCCAACTCGGCCCTCTCAGACATACAACCACAGGGTGAGTTTGCTGATTTCTGCCATCCAAACCAATCATTTTGTTGAATTACCAGTGGAAATAACCTGGCAGTCTGAAACAATCACCACACAGGCTTTACTAGACTCTGGGGCTGCAGGCAATTTTATTGATGAAGGTCTAGCCCGACAGTATAAGATTCCATTAATCCCTTGTGACTCTCCTTTGGCAGTGGCCGCACTAGACGGACGTCCTCTGGGGACAGGCCATGTGCGGCACACCACAACAGACCTAACACTTCAAGTTGGAGCCCTACACACTGAAAGAACACGTCTCTTCGTCATCCACTCTCCACACAATCCGATCATCCTTGGTTTACCCTGGCTGCAGGACCACAATCCACAAATTTCATGGCGTGAAGGACAAATCATACGCTGGGACTCCACCTGCTACTCCAAATGCCTGAAACCTACCACCATGATACCAGTACAGACTACTACCACAACCCACGAGCACAACACAGCACCACATGTACCTCCGGTGTACGCAGACTTGATGGAGGTATTTAGTAAGACCAAAGCCTCACAACTCCCACCTCATCGACCCAGTGACTGTGCCATCGAACTATTACCTAATACCACCCCTCCTAGAGGTAGAATCTTTCAACTATCAGAACCTGAGGCTAACGCAATGAGGTCATACATTGAAGAGGAATTGGTTAAGGGTTTCATTCGACCCTCCACCTCACCAGCAGCAGCGGGATTCTTCTTCGTGGGAAAGAAGGAAGGGGGTCTTCGTCCCTGCATTGACTATCGTGGTTTAAATGACATAATGGTCAAATTCAGGTATCCATTACCTCTTGTTCCTGCGGCCTTAGAACAACTAAGAACTGCCAAAGTTTACACTAAGCTCGATCTACGTTCTGCCTACAACCTCATACGCATTCGAGAAGGGGATGAATGGAAAACCGCATTCTCAACCAGTAGCGGGCATACCTCGTTATGCCATTCGGTCTATCCAATAGTCCATCCGTGTTCCAATCTTTCATCAATGACATTTTCAGAGACATGCTAAACCAGTGCCTAATAGTATATATTGATGATATCTTGATCTACTCAAACACCATGGAGGAACACATCAAACAGGTCCGGACTGTTTTGCAGCGTCTCATCAACCACCAACTGTATGCCAAGATGGAGAAGTGTGAGTTCCATCAATCCTCAATGTCATTTTTGGGTTACATCATCAGTCCCGAAGGAGTGTCGATGGATGAGGGGAAGGTTCGAGCAGTTCTAAATTGGCCTCAACCCACCTCAGTAAAGGAACTTCAAAGATTCTTGGGATTTGCCAACTTCTATAGAAGATTTATCAGAAATTTCAGCTCCGTCGCCGCTCCGCTCACTGCTATGGTAAAGAGGGGAATCACCAAACTTCGTTGGTCTACCGACGCCAGTCAAGCCTTCAATGAACTAAAGAATCGGTTTACCTCTGCTCCCATTCTGCATCATCCTGATCCCAACATACCGTTTGTGGTGGAAGTAGATGCATCCAACACCGGCATTGGAGCCATCCTCTCTCAACGCCAAGGTAATCCACCCAAACTTTTCCCATGTGCTTACTACTCAAGAAAACTCTCCTCCGCTGAACAGAATTATGATGTGGGCAATCGTGAACTATTAGCTATGAAAGCAGCACTTGAAGAATGGCGTCACTGGCTAGAGGGGGCTAGACATTCCTTTCTGGTATTAACAGATCATCGCAACCTGGAATACCTGCGCTCAGCCAAAAGACTAAACCCCAGACAAGCCAGATGGGCCCTGTTCTTCACTCGATTTAACTTTTCAATAACTTTTCATCCAGGATCAAAGAACATCAAAGCTGATTCATTGTCCCGCCAATATGACTCCACTCAGCAAAATCCCTCTCCTGACCCCATCATCTCACCGTCTCTCTAATTCTAGCTCCAGTCCAGTGGGACATCATGGCCGAAATCACTCAGCCTCACGCACAGAACCCACCACCCCCAGAATGCCCGCTCAACCGAACGTTTGTTCCCCTAGGACTACGAGATAAGGTAATCCACTGGGTGCACTCATCCACAAGTTCGGGCCACCCAGGCATCACTACCACAGTGAGACTATTAAGAAACCGGTTCTGGTGGGAGACTTTACAGACCGACACCAGCACATTTGTGAACTCTTGTAACACCTGCGCTGCAGCAAAGACTCCCAGACGTCTACCAGCAGGACTACTACAACCCCTACCCATTCCACGACGACCATGGTCCCACATTGCGATTGACTTTGTCACCGATCTACCAGTCTCTCAGGGTAACACCACCATACTAACTGTCATTGATCGTTTCTCCAAAGCATGTCGATTAATACCACTGGCAAAGCTCCCATCAGCCTTCGAAACCGCAGAACAACTCTTCCAATTTGTATTTCGCTATTATGGTCTTCCGGAAGACATTGTCTCTGACAGGGGTTCCCAGTTCACATCCAGGTTTTGGACGGCCTTCTTTCGACTACTTAACGTCAACGTAAGTCTCACTTCAGGCTACCACGCCCAATCCAACGGACAAACAGAACGACTAAACCAAGAACTCACCAAATTCCTCAGAATGTATTGTCAGCAGAATCAATCCGACTGGAGCCGCTTTCTTCCCTGGGCAGAATATGCACAGAACTCCATTCTCAAACCCTCCACAAAATTAACACCTTTTCAGTGCGTTCTGGGTTTCCAACCCCCACTTTTTCCATGGTCCGGGGAGCCTTCTGAGGTACCTTCGGTGAACGACTGGTTTGAATGAAGTGAAGCGGTTTGGAACCAAACACATGTCCACCTACAACGTGCCACAAACCGGGATAAGGAGCAAGCTGACCCCCATCGTCGCCCCAGTTCCAAATACATTCCTGGACAGTGGGTATGGCTTTCAACCCGAGATCTCCGTCTTAGATTACCCTGCAAGAAACTCAGTCCCAGGTATGTGGGTCCTTTCAAAATTTGGAGACGAATCAATGCTGTGTCATACCGCCTCGAATTACCAGCCACTTATCGTATTTCTCCGACTTTCCATGTATCTCTGCTGAAACCTGCCGGTGGCCCGAGGAGGAAGGCGGTGACACTGGGCCCCCACCCATGATTGTGGATGGCGAGGAGGCTTTTCAAGTGCGAGATTTGCTAGATTCCAGACGTCGGGGACGCCAGATCCAATATCTGGTACACTGGGAGGGATACGGTCCGGAGGAATGATCCTGGGTCAATACAGAGGATATCCTCGACCCCAATCTCATCATTGAATTTCATAGAACCCACCCGGAGAAACCGACCCTACGACCTCGAGGAAGACCCCGACGTCGGATGTGCTCTCGCATCAGGAGCCGCTCGCAGGGGGGGGGCTCTGTCACGAATGCCAATGGAGAATCCTCTGCCGGCCACCGGAGGTCTCACTCCCCTGAGCATTAGCTCTGGCAAAAGAACTACATGTCCCATAAAGCCACATGCTGGGACTGAGTACTGCACACCTGATGATCATCATCATCACCAGACTATTTAAACTCTACCTGCCCATGAACATATTGCGAAGTCTTGTTTGCCCCGGCTACATTTCTGAGCATTACCCTTGTCTTGTTTACCTGTGTTTGAACCCTGCATTGTATTACCGTTGATGACTCTTCACTGCCTGCCTTGACCTCTTGCCCGTTTTTGACTACGTCTGTTGTCTGCCTTTGATATTGTTGTCTGCCCGGTTATTTGATCCACGCCTGCCTTTTACATTGAGCCTGCACGTATTCACCAATCAAGCTGCATATGGATCCTACCCCGTCTACGTCTTCGTTACAACCACGAGGTACAGCAATTCTTTTGTGCCTACAGCAATTAGACTGTACACTAATCAGCTGGCACTCAGGTAGTTTCTTTATACATGCTTGTCATGCTTCTATGAAGTTTACGGTCTTGTCTGTCTTTTTTTTTCTTAGTTTTAATGCTTAAATGTTTTAATGTTTTTGTATTTAATGTATTTGTTTTTATTGGTATGTGGCAGGAGCGTGTAATGATGACCACATGAATTTCCTACCTGTGGATAATAAAGTTTACCTTTACCTTTACCTTTATTTACTGCAGCTAAACACAATTAAAAAGTTCTGCAATTAAGCATCTTTGGGGACAAGATTTTTGATAGTGTCCTCATCTAAGAGAAGAAACGCCTCCTCATCTATGTCTTCACTTGAAAGACAGAAAACAAGACAACGAGTAGTGTTAATAAGTCGAGACAATTGTGAACCACTCACCAGACACTCTTTGATTATCACTTATTTGTCTCAAATCCTAGTTAACTTGTATACTCAACTGTTACGACTCGGATTGCTAAATATTAGATCTTTCTCTAATAAAGCACTTTTTATTAACGATATGATAACAGATCATAAAATAGACCTGCTCTGTCTGACAGAAACATGGCTAAAGCCAGATGATTATATTGCTTTAAATGAGTCTGTCCCCCAAGATTATTATTATAAACACAAGCCTCGCCTAAAAGGCAGAGGGGGAGATGTTGCTGCACTTTAACTCTTTTAGCATTTCCCAGAAGTCTAGTCCTAAATTCAATTCTATTGAAGTCATGGTACTTCATGTATCAACACCTAATACTAAGGATAAAAGATCTTTAAAATTTATTCTGGCTATTGTATATAGGCCTCCAGGGCACCACCGTTTTATTAAAGAATTTGGTGGGTTCTTATCAGAACTAGTACTGGCTGCAGACAGAGTCCTTGTTGTTGGTGACTTTAACATTCATGTAGATAATGATACAGATGCTTTAGGAATGGCTTTTAAATACACTCTTAACTCCATGGGCGTTAGTCAACATGTGTCGGGACCCACTCACCTTCGTAATCATACTTTAGATTTAATATTGTCTTACGGTATAAACGTGGACGACGTAAAAATCGTTCAGCAGAGCGAAGACATTTCGGATCATTATCTGGTATCATGCTTGCTTCACTACCCAATGGTGGCAAATCAAACTCCAAGTTACAAATATTGTAGAACAATAACTTCGACTACAAAAGGTGTGTTTCTTGATAATTTGCCTGAATTGTCTCAAATCTCTAGCATGAGTAATAACGTTGAAGATCTTGACTTTACCATTGAAAATTTTAATGCCACCTTCTCGGAAACGCTAGACATAGTTGCTCCTCGGCGCTTAAAGAAGATTAAAAATGACAGACCGACACCGTGGAATAATGAACACACTCAGGCTCTAAAGAAAGCGGCACGAATAGTATTAAAAAATACATGAAAGCCCTAAAAACTAGGGCTGTGTAAAAAATATTTATTCTTCGATTTTAACCGTTTTTCAATTTAACGAAACAATATCGATTCGCATATCTTACTGAAGATGTCGCAATCACTCAAGCTGATACAAATAAAACAAAATAATTCAAATAAGAAGTGGGAGAAAGGATCATGGCGGAAGCTCACGGTAGCCAATGGTACCCAGCGCCGGCTAAATTAAAGTGATGTGTGGAAGCACTTTTTGTTTAAAGGCAATGACGGCAAAGGTGAGGTCGACAAAACAACTGTTGTTTGCAAGTTGTGCCCGCAAGAGCTACGATTTTGCAACAATACAACAAACCTACGAAACCACCTGTCGAGACGTCACCATGACACGATATCTGGTTCATGCGATTCTGGACAGCAACGACTAGACGTTGCTTTTGCCTGCAAATTACAGTCAGATTCACCTCACGCTAAGAAAATTACTGATGCTATAGTAATGATGATTTGCGAGGATTTACGCCCATACGCGATAGTTGAGATCGAGGGATTTCACAATCTTATCAATGTTTTGGAGCCGAGATACGCAATGGTTACATGCAAGTACCTCAGTGAAAAGGCAATACCAAGTATGCTGAGGTTAAGATCAATTTCGCAGCAAAGAGATATCTCTGTGTGCCGGGAACAAGTGTTCCTGCTGAGCGAGTTTTTTCAACTGCTGGTGATATTATCACAGCACAAAGAAGCCGCCTTAGGTCAGACCATGTTGATCAGCTACCTTTTTTGCAGAAAAATCTGGCAATCAAAAAATGAGTTATTGCTAGTAAAAAACTGTTTGTTTTTGGACAGTTACTATGTTTAATATGCACAATGTCCAGAAAAGGTTTTATAGGCCTGTTTTGAATGTTACAATGAATCTGTTTTATTTTGTTATGAATTTAAGTCCTAACAGAATTTAACTGTTATGAAGTAATTCCTAACATAATTGTATGGGCTCTACTGTCAATGTGTATTTAACTAATGTAAGAGAGTTAGAGTTTCAGTTACCAGCATATATACGTAAATGTGGATTCCATGCTTGCAGAACTAGCATTTTCATTTTCGTAATGATAACTAATCGATATTGAATCGAATCGAAATTGAATCGAATCGCCAATTTGGTCGCAAAACCCAGCCCTACTAAAAACGTCTAGATCCGCATACCTTTCATCACTAATAGAAGAAAACCAGCATAACCCTAGGTTTTTATTTGATACAGTGGCTAAATTAACCAAAAATAAATCGTCAGCAACTTCTGTATACCAGCATAGCAGTGATGAATTTATGAACGACTTCACAAGTAAAATCCAAGATATTCGAGAAAAAATTATAACTATGGAACCAGAAGTTAAACCTGCTGAACAAACGACTAACTACAGCGCCTCTAAGGAGAAATTACGTTTATTTTCTTCTATAGATCACGATGAACTATCTAAAATCATTAGATCATCTAAATCAACTGCATGCATGCTAGACTCTATACCTACAAATCTACTGAAAGAGATGCTCCCAGAAATTACAGATCCTCTACTTAGCATTATTAACTCATCTCTGACATTAGGACATGTGCCTAAAGCACATAAGGTGGCTGTTATAAGGCCCCTTGTCAAAAAAACATCTGGACCCTGGGAATCTACCTTTCTTATCTAAAGTTCTGGGAAAAGTAGTCTCAACTCAAATATGTTCCTTCCTCCAAAGGAATGACATTAATGAAGATTTCCAGTCTGGATTTAGAGCACATCACAGTACAGAGACTGCTCTGATTAGAGTTATAAATTATCTGCTTATGGCGTCTCACCGAAGTTGTATCTCCTTAGTGGTGCTGCTAGATCTTAGTGCTGCATTCGACACCATTGACCACAGCATGCTCCTACATAGACTTTTATGTCGGTATTAAGGAAATAGCTTTGAAATGGCTTAGATCTTATTTATGTGACCGTTTTCAATATGTAGCAATAAACAATGAGGTATCACACAAATCGCAAGTCCAGTACGGTGTACCACAGGGCTCAGTCTTAGGGCCTATGCTCTTCGCATTATACATGCTACCTTTAGGAGATATAAAAAGGTGACACGGAGTAAGCTTTCACTGTTATGCTGATGATACGCAACTTTATATTTCCTCGAAGCCTCATGAAACACAGCAATTCCATCGAATAGTGGAATGCATAGTCGATATAAAAAAGTGGATGAGTAGCAATTTTATATCACTGAACTCGGACAAAACTGAAGTGTTACTTATCGGACCGAAAACCGCCCTACGTAACAACCAAGAATACTGCTTAACTATTGATTGATGTTCCATAAAAACCTCGTCTTCAGCAAAGAATCTTGGCTTTATATTCAATAGTACTCTGTCATTTGAGAACCAGGTCGCCAACACCTGTAAAATTGCGTTTTTCCATCTTAAAAATGTATCTAAACTACGTCATATGCTGTCACCATCAGATGCAGAGAAGCTTATACATGCCTTTATGACATCAAGTCTAAATTACTGTAATGCACTATTAGGTGGTTGCCCTGCAGGCCTGTTACAAAAACTCCAACTGGTCCAAAATGCGGCAGCTCGAGTTCTTACACGTACAAAAAAAGTATGAGGTTCTGTCAACCTTGCACTGGTTACCTATAAAGCATCGCATTAACTTTAAAATCTTTCTTATTACCTATAAAGCCCTGCATGGTTTAGCTCCTCACTACTTGAGAGAACTTCTAACGTATTACAGTCCATCACGTGCACTACGCTCTCAGGCGTCAGGTCAGTTGGTAATACCTAGAAATTCAAAATGCATTTTTCCTATCTAGCACCTAAACAGTCTTCCCTGCACTGTCCAGGAGGCAGACACACTGTCAGTTTAAATCTAGACTAAAGACGCATCTTTTTAATCTTGCATACACTACACTATCATAATATATATATTTCAAAGATCTAGGCTGCACTAGTTATATCAACTGGAACCAGGAACACCTCCAATAACAACTGATGCATTTGTTGCATCAAAGAGTGCTGAACAGTACTCTACTCTCAGCCAGTCTTGTCTCATTGCTCCAAGGTTACTAGAGCGGGCAGGATGTGTGGGAATTAAGATCAATATATAGATCGATATAAAAATGGATGATTAATTTTGTTTAAATCAGATGTATTTTCCTACATGACATGATTGTGAACAAAAGCTTGAAGCTGAGAGTTCTACAGTTGCTAGATGTTGCCAGAGATCGGAATGTGATCAGTAAGTGGGGGGTGTATGTTCTGCTTATGTGTGTGTGTAACAAGAAGCATCTTCTTTTTGGGGGAAGGAATGTGCACACTGAAGGATTTAATTTTATTGTGGTATTAAACATGCCTTTACATTTAATATGCTTTATAATTTCATTATTGATTACTAACTATGCATAATATGTTGAAAATATAACCAAGTGTGTGAGTTGTGTTAGCCAAGAGTTGGGATGATTTTGAGGGTATTTTTCCACAGGAAACGGTATGTGTGTGTGTAAAGATTAGATTATTCCCAATGGAATGAGGTGTGGGGTGTTTCCATATAATGTGTTACAGAAGGTCCGAGAGCAAAGGAGTGTGAGCTGGTTGGCTGAGGCAGAACAAAGAAGAGAAAGCGGATTGGACGTGTCCCAGGCTTCCCCAACCCCCAACTGAAACCAGAGACATGGCGTGAAAGATTATAAATACCATGTAAAATTGTTTTTTTGAGTCGGTCCTTTGTGAGAGATCGGTTCTTTGTGTAAGACTTTGCTTCGGAGGACCCACCCAGCAGCTGTATTGTTTGAGACTTCTGATCAATAAATTTCAACATTTTCTTAACTGGCCTCTCTCCAATTTTGAACTCGCCGAACATTGCTGAAATGTTCATCAGTGTGCAGAAAGGTAGCCCGTCATCTGGTCCAGTCTGTGCACAAAATTTGTGTAAATTAAACGCTAAAACATAAGATTAGTAGATAAAAATGAAGCATTATCATTGGAAAGCAAAATATCGTATACACATGGTCATTTTTAATGTTCATTATCAAATTATTTTACATAATTTATTATAACTGCTCTTACTGGTTTAATCATCTGGGATTTTCAGCTGGCTATATTACATTATTAGCTTTGTTATCTATTAAACCCCATAATAGACCACTTAATATCGCAGAGACTGCCTGAAGTGCCATTATTTTAATGTGAAAAGTCATCTGTCAATTAATTTAGACTGTAGAAATCATCTTACAGCATTCATTCATTGAAAGGTGATGTCATTGTGATTTGGTTCTGGCAGTAGTACAGTACTGGCAGTGTACTCCCAGATATATATTATGATAAAAGAAACTTAAGGGAGATGCCATGTTAATACTGATCATACATTTTGAACACAATGGTGTACACACATCTATCAGAATTTTTACAATCGACCACTTGTGCATACATTCGACAATTTTGTGAAATGCTTACCTCTACCACTGCTTGTTAAACGTTCGATGCTAATTCCTCATTGGATGCATTTTCTCCTCTTTCAGAACGGAATTTTCGTATATTTCGCTCTGAATTCCTCCTCTGCATTCCAAGCTCCGATAAATGATAAGATATTTCTCTATCGGTGTGTCCATTTTCTATCATTTTCATATGATGATAAACTCATCTTAACGTCTGTGTCGAGTGAAATACATGCTTTCTGTGTTCAGACTGGAGTCTTGCGCCCGGGTTACCTGCATTGACCAATCATAAACGGTTTACATTTGTGTGCTTTGAACCTTAATTTTGAAATTTTCAAACAGTTGCCCCGCCTCTTATGTCTTAATCTTCTTGCTTTTGATTCAAATCCCTAGTAGAGCGCTGGGAGGGTGGCCAGGTACGTTTTGCTTTGCGAAAGTCCGTCGTGTGGTGTTGGTAAATAGTGAGCGCAACGGTCAGCTTTTCAGATTGCGAAACGTAATCAGGAAACATTTTGCCGGAATATACCCTGACCGTCCTGACACTGTCATCCCTATCTCTGATGCTGCGCCTGGACCTGACACTGTCATCCCTATCTCTGATGCTGATGCTGCGCCTGGACCTGACACTCTCATCCCTATCTCTGATGCTGTGCCTGTATGTGACACTGTCATCCCCATCTCTGATGCTGCGCCTGTATGTGACACTCTCATCCCTATCTCTGATGCTGTGCCTGTATGTGACACTGTCATCCCTATCTCTGATGCTGGGGGTGGACCTGATACTGTCATCCCTGGAGCCAATGCTGTTCCTGGACCTGACACTGTCATCCCTATCTCTGATGCTGCGCCTGGACCTGACACTGTCATCCCTATCTCTGATGCTGCGCCTGTATGTACACTGTCATCCCTATCTCTGATGCTGCGCCTGTATGTGACACTGTCATCCCTATCTCTGATGCTGTGCCTGTATGTGACACTGTCATCCCTATCTCTGATGCTGTGCCCCTCATGCTCCTGTATCTGACACTGTCATCCCTATCTCTGATGCTGCGCCTGTATGTGACACTGTCATCCCTATCTCTGATGCTGCGCCTGTATGTGACACTGTCATCCCTATCTCTGATGCTGTGCCTGTATGTGACACTGTCATCCCTATCTCTGATGCTGGGGGTGGACCTGATACTGTCATCCCTGGACCATGCTGTTCCTGGACCTGACACTGTCATCCCTATCTCTGATGCTGTGCCTGTATGTGACACTGTCATCCCTATCTCTGATGCTGTGCCTGTATGTGACACTGTCATCCCTATCTCTGATGCTGCGCCTGTATGTGACACTGTCATCCCTATCTCTGATGCTGTGCCTGTATGTGACACTGTCATCCCTATCTCTGATGCTGGGGGTGGACCTGATACTGTCATCCCTGGAGCCAATGCTGTTCCTGGACCTGACACTGTCATCCCTATCTCTGATGCTGTGCCTGGACCTGACACTGTCAGCCCTGTATATGAGGCTGTCGTTTCTAGGGTTAGTGCTGTTCCTTGACCTGACGCTATCATCCCTGGGCTTGACACTGTTGTTCCTGGAGCCAAAGCTGTGCCTGGATCTCCCCCTGGAGCCATGATTGGACCTGTTTGATTTATGTAATATTTTGTCACTTAAATGATTGTTTATTGTTTATTACTATATTTATTTACTATCTTATCTTGAGCCAATGTGCCTAAATCCGATTGTGTGTCCTAACCCACAGTGATATGGCTAGCACCACATGCCATGTTGGGAAAGAAATAGATGAGGACCAGATTCTGCAAGTACTAGATTAAAAAAAGGTATTGTATAACATCCAGCATATTGATATACTGTAAGACATTAAATAATGAATGTGTATTTTTTTACTAGTTGATCAAAGCTTGCAATCACCTTGGTGTGTCAGAATGCGGATTGAGGAACATTACAGCACTGTTCGGCGCGTTCAAAATTGGAGAGGGGCCAGCTAAGAAAATGTTGAAGTTTATTGATCAGAAGTCTCAAACAATACAGCTGCTGGGTGGGTCCTCAGACGCAAACGTCTCACAAAAGACCGACCCAGAAAAACAAATTCACAGCCTTTTATAATATTTCATGACGTGTCTCTGGTTTCAGATGGGGGGTTGGGGAAGCCTGGGACTCGTCCAATCCGCTTTCTCTCCTTTGTTCTGCCTCAGCCAACCAGCTCACACTCCTTTGCTCTCGGACCTTCTGCAAAACATCACATGAAAACACCCCACACCTGGTGAACATTTCAGCAATGTTCAGCGAGTTCAAAATTGGAGAGAGGCCAGTTAAGAAAATGTTGAAATTTGTTGATCAGAAGTCTCAAAAAATACAGCTGCTGGGTGCGTCCTCAGACGCAAAGTCTTACACGAAGAACTGACGTCTCACAAAGGACCGACCCAGAAAAACAATTTCACATGGTATTTATAATATTTCACTGGTGTCTTTTCTTTGCTGGGGGGTTGGGGAAGCCTGGGAACACGTCCAATCCGCTTTCTCTCCTTTGTTCTGCCTCAGCCAACCAGCTCACACTCCTTTGCTTTCGGACCTTCTGTAACACATTATATGGAAACACTACACACCTCATTCCATGGGGCTCCGTGTGTAATCTGATCTTTACACACACACATACCATTTCCTTTGGAAAATACACTCAATATCATCCCCCTAACTCTTGGTTAACCCAACTCACACACTGGTTATATTTTCAACATATGCACGGTAAGTAATCAATAATGAAATCATAAAGCATATTAAATGTAAAGGCACGTTTAAACCACAATAAAAATCCTTCACATACAAACACACTTAACAGTTATTTGGTCAAGATGTTTTTTAAATGCCATGGCTGTATTTGTTATTCTTCTGTTACAAACAGGACAACCGTATGCAATCCAGTACATGACACCACAACAAAACAACGTATGAAACCCCTTTTGTTATGGAACTGAAGGAGAACCCAATTGCAGGCAGCGAAACGGGATGAAGGGGTTAACAAGACTTTAATATATAAAACAGAAAACAAAAGCCCACAATGGGGTAAAAGAACATACAAGAACCGACGAAGGACTAAACCGAAACAGACTAGAACTAACACTCACAAAGACTAACTAATACAAAACACTAAGACTAGACTTACTATACTCAAGCAGGTTAGAGGTACAAGGTACAAGAACGGCATATAAGTACATCCAGAGGTAACACGTACAGGATACAAGTAAAATGAACGAGCACAAGACAATAGACAAGAGGGCATTAAATAGGAAAACTAACAAAGGAGATAACAATGGGCAGGTGTGGGTAATGAGACACAGGAGGAAAGCAATACTAGGAACGAGAGGGGCGGGGCCAATGACGAGACTGGAGAGAACACATACGTCCTGATTGACCATAATATGTTTCTCTCCACATAAAACACGTGGGTCTGTCATGATTCTGCCCCTAGACCAGAAAACCAAGACAAGATTAGGCAGAATCATGACACCTTTAGTGTATTTCCTTCAAGTTTAAGTCATTTATGTTCTCCCGGGGGGAGAGTTTGGTTTAAAAAGATGTGAGTCACAAGTAGGGGAGAGCGGGGCATGTTGCAACATTTACTGAGCAATAGTATAAATGTCATACCAAATGAAAGAATGACGTCTTAGGCACATAATTTGTATTCATGACATTTTCATATCTTATGTCATTACTGAGTTGTAGACTGTTGAATAGAGAATTTGGACTTGTGACAATCGGCAGGTAAGTTGTCACACTAGATTATCTAAAAATAAGAACACAACTACTTAATTATGAATATTGATTTTTATTTTTAAATTCAAACCAGAACTGGAAATATAAACAATCATGCCTAGAGAATTTGGAAAAACAATTTTTCAATCCAAACAATACACATTTAATCAAAACAGATTAAGTGTCAAGACCACTTTACTTTGAACTTTAAACTTAAAAGTTCTCTGGCTGGCACATAGATTCATGATAACTGAATGGAATGCTGCTGATAACTCGCTCAGCTTAACACGTTAAACCTCTGATTAGTCAGATACAGGGCATCTGTTTTGTTCAGACTCATCTTCAGAGTCACAATTCTGGCACACATAAATTGCCTGGCCTGAGGTGCAAGCATCATGGGCCCATTTGCTGCATTTTACACATTTTACCCAGGTCTCTTTTGGAAGACTGTTTGAAAATGGCTCCATAAAGACGAGGCAGAAGCACTCTTCATCATCTGATGATGACTCTTGTATGATTTTTCTTCTTTTAGCTGCCTTGTTCTTCTTAGGTCCAGATTTTGACCCCCCCCCATGCTTACCTTTCTTTTGAAACAGCTTTTTGCTAGATTCAGCCTTATTCTTTTCTATTTCTAGTTGCTGCTTCACTGGCGTGTCAGTAAGAATTGCTGATATGCATCGTTTTCTTCATTTGCTGGCTGGTTTTCGGGGGCCAGCCTTTGGATATGGCCGGATGTCCTCTGGAGTTGGTAGACAAAACTGTCTAATGGTTGGAGCCGATGTGAGCAGTGGGGTGGGAATGACAGCATGATTATGCGGACAGATGAGACTCGAGGTCTTCCAAAAGGAGTAAACAGAGCTTCTCCTTTGAACACTTTGTATGTTCACTGAAATGTTTCAGGAAGTCAACAAAGTGCGTGTCTTTCATCCTTTGCTGCCAGGTGGCCCATTGATCAGGAAATTATCACGGGGGAAAATAATGTATGGAGGTATACTATTCCCTGTGGCTGAGACAGCACAGGCAAGTGTGACAAGTGTTCCCCTTTCAGCAGAGGTCAGTGACCCTACTTTGAATCCACGTCTGGCCAACACTGTCTCTGATTTATGTACAGTGGTGACTCCAGTTTCATCAACATTCCAAATGTCTCCTTGTCCAAACTCATATTTGCGTAACACTTTCTCTAAGTTGTCAAAGAAAGCATTAACATTATCTCTGTTGAAGCTGCTTGCCCTGGCAAGGCTAGTTGCCTCTGGCTTTTTCAGTGACAGCGTTGTATGCCGCTCCCCCCTTCCTTTTCCTTTCCCTCTCCCCCCCCCCCCCCCCCCCCCACCCCACCCCCCCCCTCCCCCCCCACACCAAAACAACCCCCCCACACCCCCCCCCCCCCCACCCAAAAAATCTTCTCCACCATTTTTTCTGCCTGTCTCTTTTATTTCTTTCCTTTCTTTTCCACACAACAGATACGATTACTAAAAAACTTCCCCTCCCCCCCCCAAACTTCCCCAGGCCCCCCCCGCCGAAAAATCCCCCCCTTTTTTTTTTCTCTCCCCCTTATACAGTCTAATAGATTTAGGAATAATGCATTGCTGCTTATTTTTTTCAGGCCCAGAAGCGTCTCGGTTACGTATGTAACCTCCGTTCCCTGATGGAGGGAACGAGACGTTGTGTCGACAGAATGGGGTTTGACTTGAGAACCTACCTTCTCTGACTGACTTGAACAGGCCAATGAAAATTGGCGAATGAAATTTGCATGCCGGGCTCCGCCCCCGGATATCCGGGTATAAAAGGGAGCCGGCGTGCCGCATTCATTCACCTTTTGTGCTGAGGAGCCTGAGGATCTTGCCCCGACTGCTGCAGCGGGCGGCCAGCGTTGTGGCATGAAGGACACAACGTCTCGTTCCCTCCATCAGGGAACGGAGGTTACATACGTAACCGAGACGTTCCCTTTCTGTCGGTCTCTCGACGTTGTGTCGACAGAATGGGGTTCCTCGGAAAACGCCACAGCGCTGTGCCGCGTCACAATTCCTCGCGAAGCGACGCTGACTGGCCTGGGCGTGTCAGACGTGAGCGCTTAGCATGAATTGCAACCTTCCAGCGGAAGGGAAGGAGTCCAGAGCTTTCGAAAAAGATGGGAGCCCCTTCCACCGGCCGTCACGGACGGCGGCCTAGTTCTCTTAACAGCGAGAAGCCGCCCGGCACCGTAAGGCCACTGGGAGCGTCATTCCCCCCTGAGGGAACACGCTACGGAGACCACTTCCTACCGCAGGGAGGAGCTTAGTGGAGATTCACACACGGTCTCACCGGACAGGGGAGAGCACGTGGGAGACATGTAGACACGAGATGGTGTCGCGAGCAGGTGAAGTACACCTGGGAGAGGTCATGGGCCATCGATTGAGAGCCATTCATGAGAAGACAACAGACGGAACCGCCCTGTGGGGGGGTTACTACGTGTGGAGCACTAGGCCTTGTTTGAGTCACTACTAGGGCTCAGAAACAGGCCAAGGGAGGCAGGGCTGCTCCGCCGAGCCCGCCACCGAGGAGTGCTTAGTGATGGATGGAATGCCTACTCTTTGCCCACGTGGGGGGAAGAGGGGAGGCTGGATAGCACCACGTCTCACCTATGGAGGAGTGCTATCGCAGGCGTACGCCCACCGGCTGCCGGACTTACCTGGCGGTGTCTCGTAAGACTCCGGCTGATACCGGTTCCACGCGGAGGCTGTAGAACCTCGCGAAGGTGCTGGGCGTAGCCCAACCCGCAGCTCTACATATGTCTGCCAGAGGGGCGCTCTGAGCCAGTGCCCACGAGGAGGCCCCACCCCTGGCGGAGTGTGTCCTCACTGCAAGCGGGCACGGGAGATCCTGTGATCGGTAAGCCATTGATGGCGTCCACGATCCAGTGCGCCAACCTCTGCTTGGAGACAGCCCTCCCTTGTGCTGACGTCCCAAAACAGACAAAAAAGCTGCTCAGAGCTCCAGAGGCTCTGCGTGCGGTCCAGGCAGAGGCGCAGCGCGCGCACTGGACACAACACGGAAGGGGTTGGGTCTTCCTCCCCAGAAGGGAGCGCCTGCAGGTTCACCACCTGGTCCCGAAATGGAGTGGTGGGAACTTTGGGCACGTAGCCAGGCCGGGGTCTCAGGATAACGTGAGATTGACCAGGCCCGAACTCTAGGCAATCCGTGGCCACGAAAAATGCATGTAGGTCCCCTACCCTCTTGGCGAGCGCCACTAGGAGAGCCGTCTTCATCGAGAGATGAGAAAGAGCGGCATCTCCGAGGGGCTCGACGGGGGGCCTCTGGAGGCCCGCCAGGACCACATTGAGGTCCCAAGAGGGAACGGAGCGCGGACGGGCTGAATTCAGCCTCCTCGCGCCCCTCAGGAACCTAATGACCAGGTCGTGCTGTCCCAGAGACTTCCCACTAACTGGTCCGTGATGAGCGGCAAAAGCGGCTACATACACTTTCAGCGTGGAAGGGGAGAGATTGCTCTCGAGTCTCGACTGCAGGAAGGACAGCATGCTCCCGATCGAGCATATCCGTGGGTCTTCTCCACGAGAAGAACACCAGGACGAGAAGAGGCGCCACTTCAATGCGTATAACCACCTCGTGGCCAGGGCCCTAGCCTGAGTAATGGTTTCCACCACCGCTGGGGGTAGACCACTCAGGATCTCCTCGTCCCGTCCAGGAACCAGACATGGAGGTTCCAGAGGTCTGGTCTCGGATGCCACACCGTGCCCTTCCCCTGAGAAAGAAGGTCCTTCGTCAGGGGAATCGGCCAGGGGGAGTTGTCGTCAGGAGCATTAGCTCCGAGAACCAAGTCCGGTTGGGCCAGTAAGGCGCAACTAGTAGCACTTGATGCTCCTCTTCCCTGACTTTGCACAAGACGTGTGCAATGAGGCTCACTGGGGGGAAGGCGTACTTCCGCTTGTCCCGCGGCCAGCTGTGCGCCAGGGCATCCGTGCCGAGGGGGCCCTCGGTCAGGGAGTACCAAAGCGGGCAATGGGTGGTGTCCAGGAAGGCGAACAGGTCCACCTGTGCCTGCCCGAACTGCACCCAAATGAGCTGGACTGCGCGGGGGTGGAGCCGCCACTCTCCGCGGGGCGTCGACTGACGAGAGAGCGCATCGGCTGTCTGGTTCAGGTCGCCCGGGATGTGCGTGGCTAACAGAGACTTCGTCACCTGCTGGCTCCACAGGAGGAGGCGTCGGGCGAGTTGCGATAGCTGCCGTGAACGAATACAACCCTGTCGGTTGATATATGCCACGGCAGTCGTGCTGTCCGACCGAACCAGCACGTGCTTGTCCTGCACGAGGGGAAGGAACCTCCTCAGTGCAAGCAGCACCGCCAACAACTCTAGGCGATTGATATGCCAGCGCAGGCGGGGGCCCATCCAGAGACCCGACACTGCGTGCCCGTTGCACACAGCACCCCAACCCTGCAGGGAGGCGTCTGTCGTCACCACGACGCGCCTCGAAACCTGCCCAAGAGGGACCCCTGTCCGTAAAAAGGTCATTGAAGACCAAGGGGTTAGGGTGCGCCGGCAGAAGGGCGTGATCGTGACGCGCCTGTTGCCGGTGTGCCACGCACTCCAAGGAACTCTGCTCTGTAGCCAGTGCTGTAGCGGTCTCATGTGCATCAACCCGAGGGGGACCACCCCCGCCGAGGACGCCATGTGTCCCAGGAGCCTCTGAAAAAGTTTCAGCGGGACCGCTGGCTGCTGCCTGAAGTTCCTCAGGCAGGTCAGCACTGACTGGGCACGCTCGGAAGAAAGACGTGCAGACATGGAGACAGAGTCGAGTTCCATGCCGAGGAAGAGGATGCTCTGCACAGGGGAGAGCTTGCTCTTCTCTCGGTTGACCTGTAACCCCAAATGGTCTAGGTGCCGGAGCACCAGGTCCCTGTGTGTACACAACAGATCTCGCGAGTGCGCCAAGATGAGCCAGTCGTCGAGATAGTTGAGTATGCGCACCCCCTGCTCCCTGAGGGGAGTGAGGGCGGCCTCCACGACCTTCGTAAAGACTCGAGGAGACAGGGACAGACCAAATGGGAGGACGCGGTACTGATATGCCTGTCCCTCGAAAGCGAACCGTAGGAACGGCCGGTGACGAGGGAGGATGGACACATGAAAGTACGCGTCCTTCAGGTCGATTGCCATGAACCCATCCTGACGCCTGACGGACGTCAGAATGCGCTTCTGCGTTAGCATCCTGAACGGCAGCTTGTGTAGGTGCTTGTTCAGGGTACGCAGGTCCAAGATGGGGCGCAGCCCGCCACTTTTCTTGGGGACAATGAAATACGGGCTGTAAAACCCGGAGTACATCTCGGCCAGAGGGACGAGCTCGACCGCCCCCTTCGCCAGAAGGGTAGCGACCTCGGCCCGGAGCACGGGAGCATCTACTCCCACTGATGTGAAGAGGATGCCCCGAAACTTGGGTGGGCGCTTGGCGAACTGAATCGCATAGCCGAGACGGATCGTTCTCTCTAGCCACCGTGCTGGTCTGGGAAGAGCCAACCAGGCTCCCAGGTACCGAGACAGGGGGACCAAAGGTTCGATCTGATTCATTGCCCCCGTGGGGGATGGTTCGATGGCTGGCAGTACGGCTCCCTCGACGCGGGGAGGACCCCGGGGAGGAGAGCGGCTCTGCCGAGGTGCCTGTCGGGCGATATCGCGGCATACCGCACCGTCTGACTGAGGGTGCTGGTGGCCACTGAGAGTATACCCAAGCGTGTGTCTCGCCGGAACACAACGTGGGGTTGCCGAACACCGTCCTGCGGAGGGTGAGAGCGGCTGTGAGAAAGACCCAGGGAGAGAGAAAGCTCTCTTTGTGAGAATGTGGGCACCAGGCCCTGGAAAGGGCCCGGCTGGTGTTGCTGGGACGGGGCAGGCACCGTCCCAGTCCGACCCTCTAGCGATGTAGTTGCCAGGGTCGGGCCCGTTGAACTCGATCTCCCTGGGTTCACCCCGTCAGGAACGCTTCTGCTTCCGCGGAGGTCGGTGACGGGATGGTGCTCTCCTTGTCGACGTCCTTCTCCGGGAGGCCGCCTGTGCAGGGGGCGCTGGAGCCGGAGTCTGAGTCGGCGAGGGGCGGGGCTGCTGGGGAGCAGGCGCCGCGCGGGACCTCGACGGACGATAGGCGGCCGGGTCGCGGCGGGGCAGGATACGCCTCCGTCTGCTTCCTTACAGTCGAGAACAGCTGCCCTCGACCGTATCACCAAACAGCCCACCCTGCGCGATGGGAGCGTCGAGAAAGCGAACCTTCTCAGCGTCCCGCATCTGCGCAAGGTTAAACCCAAGGTGTCTCTCCTGGACCACTAGTGCGGACATCGTACGACCCAGGGCTCGCGCCGTCACCTTCGTCGCCCGAAGAGCGAGGTCAGTGGCAGTGCGGACCTGCATAAGCCCCGGGTCGGACTTTCCCTCGTGCAACTCTTTCAACGCCTTGGCGTGAAGAGCTGAGGCAGCTTGACCCGCAGCGTTGTAAGCCCTCGACACCAGCGATGCCGATAACTTACAAGCCTTGGAAGGGAGCCTTGGTCGATCTCTCCAGGTGGCAGCTGTCTGCGGGCACAGGTGCACCGCGACTGCACGTTCCACCTGAGGGATGTCGACGTAGCCCTTAGCTGCCCCGTCATCGAGGGAAGTCAGGGCGACCGAGCTAGTCTGACGTGCACGCGCCGAGAAGGGGCGTTCCAGGTCCGACTGAGCTCCTCATGCACTTCCGGGAAGAATGGTACCGGCGCCGACCGTGGCTTAGAGTCACGGCCGGTCCCCAGATACCACGTGTCCAACCGCGAGCGTTGGGGAAGAGGCGGTGCGGTGCACTGCAGCCCAATACTCGCGGCGGCCCGGGAAAGCATGGTTGACATCTCGACGTCCGCTTCATCCTGAGCTCGACCCCCCGGAGGGGGAAGCTCTAAGGAATCGTCGGGGTCGCATGCCAAGAGGTCGCCCTCCGATGCTGCGAGCGACATCTCATCGTCGTCACGCCCCGTGTCCGAGTACGTGACGAAGGAACAAGGCGGCGTACCGCCTTTTCCGGGACGGTCAGACGAGCAAGGCGGGGCGTGAACGGTCCGCGAGCCGATGGCTGACGGATTGAGGCTCACGGTAATTCCCCGATCACCCTCGGTGCTCGCCGAAGCGGACGGCAGGGCTGATGCCACTGCTGCCACAGAACGGGAAGCACTCGAGGTGGCGGCTGATTCTCGGAAGAACGCAGCTACCCGTGAACGCAACGTCTGAATTACCATCCGCGCGCAGTGACGCAACGTCTGGATAGCCATCCGCGCGCAGTGACGCAACGTCTGACTAGCCATCCGCGCGCAGTGCGGGCAAGATGTATCCACAAACGCTGCCTCAGCGTGCTGGAGTCCCAGACACACGAGGCAGACATCGTGTCCGTCCCCTTCCTCGATGAGTGCGCCGCACCCACGAGCACAGCGGGACATGCCGCGCTGAAGAAATATTAAGCCCTGAAAAGGGCTCGCTCTTTAGAGAGATGCCTTGGAAGTTGCCGAGACGCCCAGGGGAAGTCACAGGAAAAGGGACAGTCCGCTGCACCACGTCGTAAGACCAGCAACACGTAGATAATATCTGCAGAGTCGTCAGCATCAGGATGCGAAGGCTCCGAAGAACAAAAGGTGAATGAATGCGGCACGCCGGCTCCCTTTTATACCCGGATATCCGGGGGCGGAGCCCGGCATGCAAATTTCATTCGCCAATTTTCATTGGCCTGTTCAAGTCAGTCAGAGAAGGTAGGTTCTCAAGTCAAACCCCATTCTGTCGACACAACGTCGAGAGACCGACAGAAAGGGAACCATGTTTATCAGTCTTTTTACAATGATGTAAATTTGTTGCCCTCACCAACATGGAACAACACCTGCAAACTGTCCACAAAGAGGATGTTGTACCAGATGTAGTATCAGGTTAACTACTGGGGTAGGAACCTTCTGTAGGTTGTTGTTGAGGGGGGACAGTTAATAAAAGTAGTTCAACAAGTGTGCAGCTGTGGTCCTTGTGTTGAGCCTCCTATAAAGGTTACGGTGTACCTATCAAACACGCAACATGGTGTCAGAAGTGAAAATTTTATCTTAACGGACGTCTACATATAAGGGATAACACAGGACATAGGCTAGTCGTTTATTTGTTTTTCTCCGCCGATTACCAAAAGTTTCGGGCTAATGCTAACGAGCTCACAGGCGGCAAAATGAATCAGTTTCCAGTTTCCCCACCAGAAAAGTTCACGTTCAAAGCCGAAGACTGGACTAAATGGATTAAACGCTTCGACAGATTTCGCATTTCATCGGGATTGGAGACACAAGCGGACGAAAATCAAGTGAATGCACTGATTTACACAATGGGAGAGGAGGCGGAGGATATACTGGTTTCCCTGCACCTCAGCCCAGAGGAAACGAGTGAGTACGACACAGTTAAGACAAAGCTGGATGCTCACTTTGTAACACGCAGAAATGTGATCTTCGAGCGGGCAAAGTTTAACCAGAGGCAGCAAGAAATGGGCGAGTCGGCTGACAGCTTTCACACAGCGCTGCACTGCCTAGCGGAGCACTGCGGATACGGGGCTCTGCATGACGAAATGGTGAGAGATAGACTTGTTATGGGTCTGAGAGATAAACGTTTGTCAGAACAGCTACAACTTGATCCCGAACTGACTTTAGAGAAAGCAATTAACAGAGCTCGACAAAGCGAGCAGGTGAAAAAGCAACAAGAAATGCTAAAAGCGAACTTCAAAGCAGATATTTCTAACGCTCAGCTAGACAGCTTGCACGCGCGACAACGCAACGGCGCACGCGCAAAACAGCTCATGCCACAACACAAGCAGACAGATAAAAAACGGAATGAAAGACAGGCACAATGCAGCAGATGTGGTGATTCAAGATGGCATAGCCAACAACAATGTCCAGCTAGAGAGGTAATATGCAATAACTGCAGAAAAAAGGGACATTACGCCAGAGTGTGCAAAACCAAAAGAATGTGTGAAATGCATGTAGCTACAGTGGTTGAGGACACTGGTGAGGAAGTTGCATTTCTGGGTTCACTGTCGGCGGACGCAAATGACAGCCCATGGATGACAGACATACATGTGGAGAATCTCAATGCACGCTTTAAAATTGACACTGGCGCCGACGTCACCGCCATATCTGAAATGCTGTATAACCAGGGCCAGTTCCGCAGGCTGGAGAAGTCAGGGAGGGTTCTGCTGGGGCCAGGAGGGACTCGTCTGAATGTGAAGGGCAAGTTCACAGCCAATCTCAGAAAGAACAGTATAAGTACTAAAGAGGAAATTTACGTTGTGGAGGGGCTGTGCACACCACTGCTGGGCGGGCTTGCTGCAGTGGCACTGCAGTTGGTCGCCAGAATAAATAACATCAGCCTGGACTCCAAAGAGACAGTTAAAAGGGAGTTTCCAAAGCTTTTCTGCGGACTAGGTAGAATGGAGGCCGAGTACAAAATAGTACTGGAACCGGGCGCTCAGCCTTTCTCCCTCTCAACTCCCAGGCGCATCTCCCTCCCACTCCTGCCAAAGGTTAGAGAGGAGCTGGACCGTATGGAACAGCAGGGAGTTATCTCAAAGGTGGAGGGGCCCACTGAATGGTGTGCGCCTATGGTGGTGGTGCCGAAACGCACGGGCAAGGTGAGAATATGCACCGATCTCACAGAGCTGAACAAATCAGTTATGAGAGAGAAGCACCCCCTCCCCTCAGTCGAACACACTTTAGGACAGCTCGCTGGGGCCAAGGTGTTTTCAAAGCTAGACGCCAACGCAGGCTTTTGGCAGATTCCACTCTCCAAGGACTCATCTCTGTTAACCACTTTCATAACTCCGTTCGGGCGGTATTGTTACAATCGCCTGTGTTTTGGAATCTCGTCAGCACCAGAACATTTCCAAAAGCGCATGTCTCGCATCTTGGAGGGCCTGGTGGGTGTTCTGTGTCAGATGGACGATGTGCTCATTTGGGGAGCCACACAGACGGAGCATGATGAGAGACTGTGGAAAGTACTGTCGCGACTGCAGGAGGCGGGAGTGACGCTCAACGACAAGTGTGAGTTTGCTAAGAACAGGATAAAGTTCCTGGGGCAGGTCATCGAGGCATCAGGCGTTAGTGCTGACCCTGACAAAGTGAGTGCTGTAAAAGCTATGCCAGCACCCAGTAACGTCAGCGAAGTGAGACGCTTCCTGGGGATGACAAACCACCTGGGGAAGTTCCTGCCTCACTTGGCTGAGAGAACACGACCACTCAGAGATCTGCTGAAAAAGTCCAGTATGTGGGCCTGGGGGCCGCAGCAACAACAGGCCTTCGAGAACATAAAAGAAGAACTGACGACACCCCCCAGGGCTTGCATTGTATGACCCGAATGCTGAAACTCTTGTCTCCGCTGACTCTTCCTCGTACGGGATGGGCGCTGTTCTTCTCCAGCGCCACACAGACACAGAGTGGAAACCTGTGGCGTATGCCTCGAGAGCCCTCAGCAGCACTGAGCAGCGTTACGCCCAGATTGAGAAAGAGGCGCTAGCATCAACATGGGCCTGTGAGAGGTTTGCAGAGTTCCTCATTGGAAAGAAATTTCACATTGAAACCGACCACAAGCCCCTGATTCCCCTACTAGGCTCAAAGAGCTTAGATGAACTTCCTCCACGCATACAACGTCTGCGCATGCGACTAATGCGTTTTGCCTACACCATATCACACGTGGCTGGCAAAGACATTGCAACTGCAGATGTGCTGTCCCGAGCTCCCGTCAGTCACACGGCAGAAGGATTGCAGGAGGAGGAAATCAACCTCTATGTTGACTCTGTTGTAGCGAACCTCCCAGCTACAGAAAAGAGGTTAAGAGAAATTCAGAGACATCAGGACGACGACCACACACTCAAGCATTTGAAGAAATTCTGTGTCGAAGGATGGCCAGATAAATTCTCAATTAACAGAGTGTTCCAGCCATACCTGCAATTTTCAGGTGAGCTCACAATCCAAGATGGTCTACTGTTGTACGGCAGCAGGATAGTCATCCCAGCATCTCTCAGGGCGGACATCCTGTCAAAGCTGCACGAGGGCCACCTGGGAATAACAAAATGCAGAGAGCGAGCTAAACTTTCAGTGTGGTGGCCAGGGATCAGCAGAGAGCTGACAAACATGATAGAGAAGTGTGATGTATGTAGCCAAGAAAGAGTAAATTTCAAAGAAAAGATGATGTCTACTGAGTTTCCGCCAAGACCATGGTCCACGGTAGGAGCGGATCTATTCCAGATAGACAACAAACAATACCTGGTCATTGTGGACTATTTCTCCAGATATTTTGAAGTAGCCAAACTGACATATACAACATCTGGAGCAGTGATTGATCACATCAAGTCTATATTTGCTCGCCATGGTATACCTGAAGTGGTCCGCTCGGACAATGGCCCGCAGTTTGCATCTGAGATCTTCAGACAGTTCGCACAGGATTGGGGTTTTAGCCATGTGACTTCTAGTCCCCATTTCCCACAGAGCAACGGGGAGGCGGAGCGTGCTGTGAGGACGATCAAAAGTCTCCTCAAGAAATCCAGCGACCCTTATCTCGCCCTGATGGCCTATCGAGCTGCTCCCCTGGCAAATGGATACAGTCCCACTGAGCTTCTGATGGGACGGAAAATAAGAACGCCAGTTCCTGTCATTACATCCACGCTTAACCCAGGGTGCACAGACATGGACAACCTGAAAAGGACGGAACACAGGTACAGACAAAAACAGCGACAGCATTATGACCAAAGACACAGAGCACGCGTACATGCCGTGCCTTCAACCCACGTGATCATGTGCGGGTCAAAGCTCTAGAGGAAAGAGACACAGTGGTGTCTACTGCCGGCACACCGAGGTCACACATCAGTGACATCGCCCGGGGGCACTCTGCGAAGGAACAGATACCATCTTTCACCAACCCCTGTGGCTCCTGAAAAACCTGCTCACGCAACTGAGCCAGCACCTGAGAGCACAGTTCCTGATGACACACACTCCTGTCACACCCGGAGCACAGTGTGTAGGGAGTCAGCGGTCTCCTGTGTGTGAAAGGCGTTTCCCAGCCCGTATAAGGAATCCTCCATCTTACTTGAAAGACTTTGTACGTTCTTAGGAATGGCACCTGAGTTATGGGGGAGGGCAGGGAGTAGTTGATTGTTGCCAATGCTGTTGATAAAGTGTTCAATTTATGCTGTTGAAATAAAAGTGTTTTTAGAAGCACATGTTCATAGTATTTCACAAAATGTTGAGAACCATAAATGTGTATTGTTATTGTTACTGATCTTGATCATCATTTTAGTGATGGCATATGTTATATTTATATCCGGAAGAGCCGTCTGTTACAATTTAGGAATGCTCTTAATGTTGTATCTGCATCTGCACAAAGATTATCCTTTGCTTAGAAAGGGGGATGTAGTATCAGGTTAACTACTGGGGTAGGAACCTTCTGTAGGTTGTTGTTGAGGGGGGACAGTTAATAAAAGTAGTTCAACAAGTGTGCAGCTGTGGTCCTTGTGTTGAGCCTCCTATAAAGGTTACGGTGTACCTATCACAATACAAGACAAGACGCGTTCAAGTGATTTGAAGCTATCATTTTTTTATCAGCTGAATATATTCAGATTTGTATGATTATTTGTATGTCAGACTTCTTGATGGCTTGCGGTAACAAGTTAGTTGCCCCAAAGGTTTGTGACAGCCAGAAGCTAAATGGAGAACTCCTCCACAAAGTGTTCAAATCGAAGACTTTGCACCTTAGGCCAGGGGTTTTCAACCAGTGGTCCGCGGCGGCATTGCATGTGGTCCGTGACATGCATTCCAGCCTACCTAATTTCACTATTAAAATAACTTATTTTCCATAATTAATTTTTCCAAACATTTTCAGAATATTTGTGCATTGGTGTGAATAAATAATTGAATGAAAATATCTTAAAATAATATAGAGGAATTGAGATTCAAGCTGACACAGGATAGGCTGGCTGTGCACCTATCATCACTGTGTGTTCACACCAAGCACGACTTGCGCGAATAAAACACGCTATTTGCGAGTAGTTGGATGCTTGAACACTTGGATTTTACTCGCTTCATTCGCGAGTGAAATTCGCATCATGGGAGGGGCTTCTGGCAGGCGGCTCACGTCTAATTGCAAAATGGCGGACATGGATTTGGTTGAGTGTAGCTGCGCATTATGTGCTATGGAGGGCTGAAGATTCGCACTTGGTGTGAACACACAGTAACAGGTAAGGAGTACCCCCCCACACAATAGTGGGCCGCTGATTACTTGTTAGTCAGAATGGTGGTCCCTGGCACAGAACCAGTTGAAATACCCTCCATCAAAAGAAATGGAGGTATGAAAAGTTTTCAAAATGTTTCTTGTTAAATGCTTTACTGTTTAGGTATGCGTAATCTACTTGATGTGTTTGACAGTTTGAATCTTGTGATGAAGATGAGAAGGATGACAGTGCTGAGTCTGTTATTGAGATAACACCGAACCTGTTTTTGCACAATCAGAGTCACCATCTTTTCTCCTTTTCAAGTTCACTAATGCCTTCCACTTCATTAGAAACTACAAGATCCACTGGGACTGCCAGGAATGATAATTACAGCACTTACCTGTCAGTCATGACCTCCTTGTCAGACTTTTCATCTGATGATTAAGAGCTTAACCAGGCAATCGAAACACATCAGTATGTATATGAAAGTATCATGTGATATTATGGGGTTGTAGTGATGTAAAAACTTGATATGATGCACTGAGAACGATCGTTTCACAACAGTATTTATATGTTAATATATTCAACGCAGTGTTTGTTAACATTTGTTTTGTTTTTCTTCTTTTAATAGTGCTGATAGAAATGTGGAAGTTCCTATTAAGAATATTCTTTTGGTCCTAGCCTCAAAAATGACCATTCCCAATGTAGGTTTAACATAAATCATACTTAACAGTTTTTGATGGAGCTGTTCGAGGTTTTACCAGGATCAACTACAACCCTTCCTACACAATATCAGTCAAGTTCTCAGATGACACAGGGAAGCATGAAGAAGCAGTTGACTTAGGAGGACCGCGCAGAGAGTTTTTAAGGCTCCTTATGGAAGCCTTGAAAGAGAGTTCAATGATTAAAGGCCAAAAAGAATTGCAGAATCTTGCTCTTGATAGTTCTGGTAATTTTTTCCTATTTTCTTTAAATATTTATAGAATAAATATTTCTAAATGTAGTGTTGTGTAATCTTTAAGTTTGTTTCTCCTGGATTTACTTTGAGTGGGATGAATTTCTATGAATTTCTTCAAAAATCTGTGAATTTCTTTGTTGGCTTGTGTTTTTTATTCAGCTTTAAGAGAGAACCGATATTTTATTGCGGGACGGGCAATTGCTGTAAGTTTACTCCATGGCGGTCCAGGTCCAGGATTCCTGTCACGCACGCTATTCTCCTGTTTAGTTGATGGCCCAGAGTCAGCAAAACCCAAACTGAGTGACCTTGCAGACTCGGATTTATATGAAAAGGTCAAAAAGGTATGTTAAGCTTTGTCAGAACTTTAAGTGGTTCGATTATCTAGGGTGTTCAAACTTTTGAGCACAACTATTACAATTAAAATATTGTTCACAGTATTTATTTAGATTCAAGAAGCCACAAATTTGAAGGAGCTGTTAGACTCTACAGAGCCATTGATGGACTATTTGTCCACCGCTGGATGTCATAGGCCTATGAAAAGTATTGAAGACCGAAACCTTCTTGTGGATGACATCCTGATGTTTCAGGTTGTCCACAGGGTCCATGGAGCATTTGAAAGGTACCACGTTAACTGTTAAATTTGAAGCATCATCTTTTATTTCTTGACTGCTTGCTTCTTTAACCCACACAAAAACAACAAAACAAACAAAACTAATAAAAACAGCACCTCTTTATAAAAATAACAACACCAACAACAAAATTACCACACCCCCCACCCCCCCCCACAACCCCACCACCACCACAACCAAAAAACAAAACCAAAACACAAACAAACTAAAAAAAAAAAAAAAGATTAAAAATCTCCCACACCTCCCTAAAACACAAAAAAAAAAAAGGTCCATTCCATTCTTTTCTTTCTTACAAAAAAAAAAAAAAAACAAAAAAAAATAAAAAACATTTTAAAAACAACACAACACAACAAACACCCCCCACAAAAAAAACAAACACGCCCTTATTACCACAACAAAAAAAAAAAACACCCCCCTCTTCCTCCTGCTCCCCCTCCCCCCCCCCCCACCCCGACCCCCACAAAAATCCCTCAACCCCCACACACAAAACCCCAATTAGGGAGGGGCCCCACCAGTGGTTATATTCTTCTTTCCCAAAAAAACACCAATTTGCCCATTAAAAGGGGGAAACACCCAATCTAACGCAAGTAAATTATGGATTACCTCAGGGATCGGTTCTAGGACCCGTGCTGTTCTCCATATACATGCTTCCCCTCGGAAACATTATTAAAAAACATGGAATTAGCTTCCACTGCTATGCAGATGATACTCAGCTATATATCTCATCAAAACCAGATGATTCCTCCCAGCTATCCAAATTGGCAGAGTGCATTAAAGATATACAACATTGGATGACCTGTAATTTCCTTCTTTTAAATTCTAATAAAACAGAAATACTACTTATCGGACCAAAGACACGCAAACCGAATATTTCTGATTATAAACTGCAAATTGAAGGATGTACCGTTACTCCAACAAATACAGTAAAAGATCTAGGCGTTATATTAGACAGCAACCTGTCATTTCGAAATCACATCTCAAATGTCACAAAAACAGCCTTTTTCCACCTAAGAAATGTTGCCAAGTTACGAAATATTCTGTGTGTTGCTGACGCGGAGAAGCTTATTCATGCATTTATGACCTCAAGACTTGACTACTGTAATGCTCTACTTAGCGGTTGTCCTGCATCATCAATAAACAAACTACAGTTAGTTCAGAATGCAGCTGCCAGAGTTCTAACCAGGTCCAGAAAATACGATCACATAACCCCAATTTTATCAACCCTTCACTGGCTACCCATTAAGTATCGTATTGACTTTAAAGTTCTTTTAATCACTTAGAAGCTCTGTTAGGTAGGTAGGGGCTAAACCCTTTAAGGCTTTATATCACACTACAACCCTACACTACCCTAACACTACAAATGCAGGACTTTTGATAATACCTAGAATATCTAAATCCACCAAAGGGGGTCGAGCTTTCTCATACGTTGCACCTAAACTCTGGAATAGCCTTCCTGACACTATTAGAAGATCAGACACACTCGCCCAATTTAAATCTAGATTAAAGACACATCTTTTCAGCCAAGCATTCACTTAAAGCAAATATGCTTAATAAACCACCAGGAGATGCTGACATTAGATACTATTTACTAGAATAATTGGATTTACTATATAACACACCATGTAGTGTGTTTTACCCTTTCTTGGGTTTTTTGTTTTCCCCTGTAAAGCTGCTTTGGAACAATGCAAATTGTGAAAAGCGCTATATAAATAAAATTGAATTGAATTGAATTTATGCTTGATTGAAATACACATTATTGTGACACCTCAAGTATGTCTGTAACGCACTTTTTAAGAAGCTGTTTACACAAGACAATTCACATAAATTGTCATGAAGAACCCAAGTGCAGGCAGGCACAGGGATGAAGGGGTTAACAATAAATTTATTAAACAATAAACTCAAAACAAAAACCCACGTTGGAGTAAAACAAGACTAGATAAAAAATAACAACAACAGGGCTAGGACTAACTAGACTGAGCAAAAATAAATACTACGATGTAATGGACATTTTCTAGTCTAGCTTATTGATGTGTCTGTCTATATGTTTACGAAGTGTTTATCTATGTTTTCTTTAAAAATGTTATCATGTTTTTCTCTATACACTTCACACCACTGTGCCTTTGCCCTCGAGCAGAGGCCAAGATGTTCTGTTTGGAATAACAGACATCACTTCTCGTAAACCAGCTCGGGATTCTTGCTGGGGGCAAAGGAAGGGGGTGTCACGTTTTAATATATAAACTCTGGGTGCAGGAGGAAAGAGCGCCTTTGCTCTGCACCATCTCATTGCTTATGATGCAGGTTAAACGACAATAAAGTACTTTGCAAACTACCTGATGTCTCTGTGTGTTGCGTTTGTCAAAATTGACTCATCTATATTAAGGAATAAGAAAATTCCACAACAATTTGGCGACGAGGGATGGGATCACAAGGCTGACGGAGAACGGACTAGAGTTGACTGCAGGGACGTGCACAGGGGGGTTGCTCAGGTTGCCCCATATGCCCTTCTCAACTCTCGTTGCCCTTCCGAGGTGAAAAACAAATAAATAAATCATGTACAATGGATGCAGAATTTCAAATACGACTAGATAAAAAAACGTAAAGCCTCATTCACTTCCATATTCGGGCAACAAAAGTGAAAGTCAGAAGAGGAAGGGCAAACTCTGTTTACATGGCTGCAGTGCTGCACGCAACCGGCACCTGAGCTGAGCCTGCATGAGCGGCCCTAGAAGGAGATTGTCACGGTTGTCGGGCGATACGACTGAACGTTGTTTAGGGCGTCCGGGGCAGCCTCAAACCGGACACTCATTTGTTCTTCTTTTTGGAGTTGTGCTGAATCGGCCTAAACAAAACCCGCTTTAGAACATTTATTGGGACGCAGCAGCATAGTGTCTGACGCCGTAAGATCTCCGGTCAAACAAATGATTGGCTGAAAGAGGTGTCAAATAAATATCTGATATATCATTGGTTAAAAACGTAAACCAGCCTCCACGACGTGGACGTGGAGTCCACGTGCTGGCTTCGTCACATCATAGCGGTAACTTGCTGAAACGTCAGACATCATTTAATCCGGAATGGACAAAAGAGCACAACTTTACATAAAAAAGCAGTAGAGACACTTTTCATGGATGTCGCTGTGAAGTGGACGTTTGTAGTCAAGGGACATGCGACATGCCAGTAAAAGTAACCGACGAGCTGCAGGTACATCTTCAGGTCAAATATAAAAAAAAAATTGTCTGGCAATGAATAGAGTAGACTGTTTCAGAATCACTGTATCATGATACCATCGATATGATGCACAAAATTGTATTGTAGTTGCGAGTACACCAGAGTCCTGCTATAATTCTTGCCTCACTAAATGCTGAGTGTCCTCCTTTTTGGTGTTATGGAAATGGCCACCATTACGTTGTCAGAAAAGGTGAGTTTGTGATGTATAACAAACGAACGATCATCATCATCAAGTTTTATGAAATAAATTAAAATCTTCATAAATCCAGGCTGAGTTTGCCCCGTTTAGCCTAAATAATAAGACAGATAGCTTGCAGACAAGCAGCCTAGGCTACTATTCTTTTTGGCATGTCTGCAGATTGTTAGTGTCTCATGTTTCGTTTTAGCAAGAAGAATGAATGATGGAAGTAATGAATCACATTAATTATTTTATTCAAAATGGTTAAATGCCTAAATCCTATCACTATTTCGATATTGTTTGAAGCCAAGATGCCCACTGAAAAGAGGCGAATTCAGGAGAGACAATTCAGGGGGCGTTTTAGGGATATTGATGTAGGGATGTTTATGACTCAAGTTTTTCTGTACTAGTTAAGGTGATTGAGTGCTGTATTTCAGTGTTTTACTTCGTTCTTTATATATATATATATATATTTTAATAAAGACCCTGTTATTCTAAGTCCTTCATATTGCCTGTGAGTGGTTGTTTTCTTTGGGGGGGTGCCCTTTTTCAGGTCAGAGCAACTGCCCCTCAAAATTCCTGTGCACGTCCCTGGTTGACTGATCATCCTGGACATAGCAAATCCAGCTCTAACCCCATACAGGGACGAGAGAACTCTACTCCGGACCCCAAGCTGACGTGATCCCAAAAGAACTCAGTGCAAGGCACAAAAGTGAAAAACGGTGAGACAGATAGATTTCTGAACAGTCTGGTAAAAGAGGGGAGACTACTCAGAATCGAGATAGATTCTAAACAGTCTGGAGGACTACTCAGAATCGTGAATATGGATAAACCAACATACAGAGAAATGAGGAAAAATTGGGGAACGGGAAGTTTACAAGATGTACCCTATTTAAAAGAAAAAGCAAACTTTCCAAAAAAACGGTATATTTAGTACCACAAAATT